>CAUYRH010134202.1:0-15502 GCA_963574655.1 Perodicticus potto
CAACAGGTTAAGGCACCAGCCATGTACACCGGAGCTGGCGGGTTCGAATCCAGCCCGGGTCCGCCAAACAACAATGACGGCTGCAACCAAAAAACGGCTGGGCGTTGTGGCGGGCGCCTGTAGTCCCAGCTACTTGGGAGGTGGAGGCAAGAGACTCGCTTGAGCCCAGGAATTGGAGGTTGCTGTGAGCTGTGATGCCACGGCACTCTATCCAGGGTGACAGCTTGAGGCTGTGTCTCAAAATAAATAAATAAATAAATAAAATAAAAATCTGATGAGCTTTTATGAAAAAAGGGTGGAGAAGCAGCTGAACAACGCAGGAGACAGGGAAAGTTTTCTGGATATGGGGATAAACTACAACATGATCTATGGTCAAGATTATAATGAGCTCATTAAGGGAAATTGAACTTGAAATTCATTATCCCATATAAACAAGCTTATATACAGCACTTAGGTCATAAACAATATTTAACCATAATTCCCTAAATTATAAATCTTTTCAATATATATGACAGTATTATCTATGGAAAAATATATTCATGGCTGGGTGTGGTGGCTCATGCCTGTAATCCCAGCACTCTGGGAGGCCGAGGTGGGGGCATATTGCTTGAGCTCTGGAGTTTGAGACCAGCCTGAGCAAAAGCGAGACCCTGTCCATAAAAAATAGCCAGGCATTGTTGCAGGCACCTGTAGTCTCAGCTACTTGGGAGGCTGAAGCAAGAAAATAACTTGAACCCAAGAGTTTGAGGTTGCTGTGAGCTATGATGCCATTGTACTCAACCTCAGGGCGACTGAGTAAGATTCTGTCTTAAAAAAAAAAAAAAGAAAGAGAGAGAGAAAGAGAGGAAAAAAGGAAGGAAAGGAGAGGAGACGCGACGACAGCAGAGCACCGGCGACCAAGCGAAAAAGAAGAACAGAAAAGAATTCATGTACAATTCCTGAAGTTGTCTTTCTAGAACACTAGAACCTATTTATAGTGTTCTTCTAGATACTGGAGACAAAACAGCTCTGAATAAAAGAGAGAGTGTGTATTGGGGGTAGGGGTGTGATTAAGAAAACACAAGTAAAAAGGGAACATTTCAGATAATGATGATTGCAGTGGGAGAAAATGAAACAGGATAACATTAATGAAGAATGATGTATACAGTGTGGGTAGTTATTTTCAGTTAGGGCGGTCAGAAAGACCTCTCTGAAAATGTGATGTTCTAATTTGGCATCTTACTTTAAGAAGGAACCAGCTATGTGATGATTTGAGAGAAAAGCATTTCAGACAAAGGCAGCAGCAAGTGTAAAGTTCCTAAGAATGAACCAAACTTGGCATGTCTGACGAAAAGAACAAAGACTAGATGACCAGTTTGGAATTCCCTTCAGCCACAATAAAATGGACCAGATATGTGTATCAGTGACTTAAACACATAAGAATTTCTTTTTCTCACATAATTAAACACCCAAGAGTAAGGGGTGACAAGCATTGGTTGATGATTCAAGAAATCACCGCTGAGATTCCTATAATTCTCCAGGCCTTTTCCTCAAGGTCTCAAGAAGGCTGCTATAGCTCCAGAAACTGTGTCCATGTTTTTGGCAAGTAGGAAGAGCAGGGGGCAAAGACATAGCCAATTATGTGACTTTCTCAGAAGCCTTACACTGCACCTTGAATAAGAGCCTCCTTGACCAGAGTTGTGTCATGTGGCTTCTCTGGCTGTAAATCTTATATCTGATTTACATACATCTCTCTCCCTATCAGCTATCTAGCGACAACAAAACATCCTAATTTGTAGGCCAAAGCGCTACTTTCTGAGGCCTGAGACAAGATCTTTAGCAAGACTGGGGAGACAGGCAAAGTAGGCAGCTTGGATATGAGAAGTGAGGAAAGGGGTGCTGGAGTGGGAGAAAGAAGTGAAAGGCGATCCGTCAGCATCTACCTCTTTCCTGGCTGTTTCCTTCGTAGTTCATTTGTTTCTTCATTTACGCACTAAACGTCAGACGCTTTTATGGGCCAGACATTGTGCTAGGCTCCAGAAGTATAAAGATGAATCAACATAGCCCTTGCCCTAGAGGAGCTTATCACCCAGCATCTATATAGAGATGGACATGTAAACAAATCACTGCAGAACAATGTGATCAACGCTGCAATAGAAGTGGACAGAGGACAGAGTAGAGGCTTAAGGGAAGCAGCAGTGAGCCATGGTCGAGGGGGTGTAACCAGGGGAAAAGACTTCAGCAAGAGAATGAGGCCACTAGGGCTACGCTTTGAAGAATAGCGGCCTTGACCTTTCTCTTTTATTTGTGTAGCCTTGGGCCTCCTGCCCTAAGTAAACCTCAGGAGACACAGTTTGTCTCTCTTAAACCAAGGGTTAAACAACAGTAGGGGCTAAGAACCTACTGTGCGCTGTACCCTTTGTACCTATTACTTCATGACTAAATGAGTTCATGTGAAATAATATTTACCTACAACCCAGTGAGATGATGTTTTGAAAAACTGTCATGTTGACTGAGAAGTACATTTACCTGCAAGTAACAGAGAGCGGCCTGTTCACAGAGCTAACCCGTAGGTGGAAGCTGAGATTATTTCACCAGTTCAAGGAGGCAGGACTGAGGTCCTCATAATTCTTTACTTTTCCCTGCAGTTCCAAGATGGTGGTCCTATCTAGAGCAAATGAGGCTCCAGGGCTCTCTTGGATTCCAGGTGAAGCTCACTTGGCAGCTTTCTAGAGCACCCAAAGTGTAGGTAATTTTTAAGTTGCCATTCTGTAGTAAACTAGGGTTCTGAAAAGTTGAGGTATTTGGTAAATATATCTGGTGGGACTAGGGTTTGAACACTGGTCTGTGGTACCAGAGTCTTTATTCTTCCTATCACACTAGGCTATTTTCTCAGATGGACCCTCCCTTCCTTGGACTGTTCCCAGGAGTGGCTTTTCTTCCCTTCTCCTTCCACAAACTATTATTTCTACTCAGTTTCTCTCCTCCCCCAGACGCACTTCAGAACAAGGGTCCCTTTAGCTAGCACAGAGCTGAATTGAGGGTTTTTAAGGTTTCCTCAGCTGCCAAGAAGAGGAAAAGTGGCAGGAAGGAAAAAATAACTAAATTATGGCTTTGCTGAAGCCATCAGTGGATCACAAATGGATCTTGGCTCTGCATTCTCGAGGCCTCAGCACTTTTCCCTAGACCCCGAATTTTTCAGACTTTCTTCCCCTATATCATGTCTATTCAAATTCCTCCATCCTCAGGCGCCTTCTTTCTTGGTGGTTTGATTATGCAAGTCTTAGAAATAACACTGTGGGATTGGACTTTGACCCAGGTCTAGGTGGGCTGAATGCTGGGTGTCTGTTTCAAAAACTGACCTACTTTTACCCAGAGAAGGACATTTTAGCAAGAGCAGGACACTCCATCACCATAATGACATTGGCCACTCACCTTCACTCCAGGGCACCAGTGAGCACAGGAGTGAGGTTGGGAATGGTACCAAGTGCCGGAGAGATTCAAAGGAGAGACAGCTTCCCACTGGGTGACAGGGACGCTCATAAAAAAGTAACACTGAGGCTGGGTGAAAAGATGGGAAGAACTCACAGCAAATGAGATTGGGAAGAGATTGTCAGACCAATCTCAAAAACACTACTTCTTAAACTACTAAATCCCTTGTCAATAAACCCACAAGAGCTCCTGCTCTCCCAGCAAATGGAGTTTAAAATCATAACGGTAATTATCTAAATTGCCTCCCTCATGGGATTTCTAGTTTTCAGCCCAAATGACTGATTGTTAGAGCTTCAGGCTGTGAGGTTTAGACTCTTTTTATTCCCTCAGAGGGTCTAATTTTGAAGTGTTCATTTTGGCTTGGAATTCTTATTTTCCTTCTTACCTCACTGAGCTGAGGAAATATGTGAACCTGATGGGTTTTCTCTCTCAGATATTCATTATCTGCAAACAGATAATTCCTCATTTTTCATCTTCAATATCACATTTCTATCTTTCCATTATGAACATTTCTATTTGTTTTAGGATTCAAGAAGAAATCATCTTCTTTTATGGTCACTAAAATATTTCTGATGTATTTTAGGTAGAAAAAGAAATTTATTCCTAAAACAGTCCCTGATATATAATAAGCACTTAGTGTCTCTTGAATTGTCCACCACAAACACTTTGGGTTTTGTGTCATTATTTCTGCTAAAAAAAAAAAAAAAATTATTCTACTCCTGATTGCCCTAGCCTGCTACAATGAAAAGCAGGTCAGGAGGGGAGAATAATTTTCCTTGGACTAAGAAATAAGTAACTGGAAGGCAATCACCTTAATATGCTTGTTCCTGTTCTTGCTAGCACTTTTACCCACTGGCACAAAGATCTACTTGTTTTGGTGTTGTGATAATCCTCATCTGAGTCTTGCTGAAAGGTCGTGATCAGTGGGAAAAGACCTTCCCTGTGAGGATCACAACAGCCTCTTCATCCTCAAGTGAACTAGATGAGGCAAATACCAATGGTCAGAATCTTTCTGTGACTTTGAATGCCAAGTTTGAGTGAGTCCAGCTTTCCCCTTCATGGGAGAGAGAAGATTGCACTCTACAGAAGGGTGAGTGGGAGGTCTCTTCCCAGCTGGGTCAGTTCCCTTCACCACGGCAGATAGCCAAAAACCCCAGAATGCAGCATTTTCAAAGAGTATAGCTGTGGGGAGGTCCCCTGTGGCCATCTGAGAAGCCTTTGTACACAGCAAGAATTGAAGTAGCCCGTGCCAGTCAGCACACAGGCGTCAGAACATCATTCAACTCTTGCCTAACTACAGGGGGAAGAATGTGATTCAAAGGAGATTGCTGTATCTTCCAAGCTGGGTGACTCCCTTGAACATTTTTCTACCATAAGCCACATTTTCTTACTATCTGAAGTTTGAGCTCAAATGGCTGCATCTGTTTGAGTACTGTATCATCGTTGAATAATAAGGAAACTGCTCAGATTATTTTAGTCCACAGCATGCGCCATAATGCAGAATCACTCAGCAAATGTTCCTTCCATAAAACAAGCCATATCAACTGTTTTTTTATATTCATAGATTCAATCTTTTTGTTTTCTGAGGATGAAATATGTTTTAAGCTTCCAAGTCTGTTGACTCAGAGTGGTTTAAATTATTCTCTAAATTTTAGTATTAGATTATTGTACAGATGCCATTATAGAGCTAATGTGAAAATGTGAAGTAAGTTCAGATATCCATTTAGGTGTAGTCTTTCCAAAATAAATGTGATCACAATTCATTCTGGGAAAGTGGCTTCACACTTCGCCATTATAAAGGCATTCTCAAACTTCTGAAAAGGAAATTCTGTGGGATGTGAGGGGGAAAGAGGCAGGGAAAGAGAATGATTCATCTGGAAAAGAGGAAAGAAAATAGGGAAGGAGGGTGCGTTGGTTCTTTGCGGCCTGTGCTGACTAAGGAGTGGGTACTGCAAGACATAGAGAAAGGGATGAAGTTGAAGGAACACAAAGGGTTCTGGCAAGTTGCAGGGTTAGTGTTTGGAGGCAGCATGCAATTCCAGGTCTTCACACTCAGGTCCAACAGGGGTCCAGGTAGGCAAACTGACAAGGTGAAGTGGACCAGGTGGGTGTTGGGGGTGAGGTGCATATACCCCTGGATCTGAAGCAGGCAGCTGCCACCAGGCTTCACTGATGGCTGATTCCCCATGGGAAAATAGATGCCAAACATGCCAATTTTTGTGTTGCTTTTTTTTTTTTTCTTAAGAGAATCCAGGAATTCACATTTGTGTGTGAAATGTCACGATTTTTATATGTTGGCCAACTGAAAAACTCTAAGAGACTAAAAGTGGCCCTTAGCCATTGTTGTCGACTTCTGTTAATTATCACCTGCTTGTTCACTCAGATGAGTTGCAGATTGTTGGACGTGAATAATTAGTTAGCTGCCTGGCTGTTTTATCACTTTGAGTTTGTATTCGTACCTGTGACCTTTATCACCTTCTTAATCTCTTTTTTGCCTTCAGAATGGCACAAATGACACCCGGGGAGTGTTAAAATTTGTCAATACCTGTCACCTTGATAAAAATAAAAACCTTCCAAATATAGAAATAAAGGGAAATATGTGTTTGGCTTTGAATTATTAGTCAGTGAAGCCCAAATATATTTAATTAGCCTTAGGAACATGTTAAACATTTCTGGAATTGAACATAAATGATAATATTTGTACACTTGTTCTAAAGTCAAATTGCTTGAAAGACCCTCTCTTTTGCCAGGAAGACAAATGCAAATTATCACATAACTCACATAATACACCTTGCATCAAACAGGAGCCATTAATCTTATTCTGATCAAGATAAATAGCCTGTCAGGTACAGAACAGAGTCCAAGGTCCACATGCATATTGTATATTGGCCATACATGTTTTACCTCATCTAAATGAGATCCTAAGGGGGAAGAAATTTCTTAACCTGATTTCTGATTTTTTATATGATTTAAATAGCTGGTAGGATTTAACTGAAAGAGAATTCTGCGCACAAAATACTGACAAATGTCAATCTACTTACAAGAATGATGATCATTTCTAGATGGCTATTTCTGAATTCCTAGCAGAGAGTTCATTCTGTGGTTCATCTTTTCAGCCTATAAGTGTAAGACCTACAGCAAACATTGCCTTTCTAATACCTGATTTTTCCCTTATTTTAACACTCAGGGTTTAACTTTCTAATCCCCGATTTTTCCCTATTTTAAGACTCAAGTTTTAACATAGCCCAGTAGATCATCTATTCTTCTCTTGCCCTTCCATCTGTTTTCCCCTCCCCACTCCCACAAAGTAGTCTGATGAAATGAGACTAAGGTGAAGGGTTTTAGAGTTAACAAGGCATAGATGTTACCTTCAGAGGGAAAAATGCATAGAGAAGAAATCTGTGCATTTGGAGGGAAGCTGGATCAAATGACTGACCTGTAAGTTCATGAAAACTCTCAGCTTTAGGAATTCTATGATAATCTAACCTTTCTTTTCTTTTTTTTTTTTTTATTGAGACAGAGCCTCAAGCTGTCACCCTGGATAGAGTGCAGTGGCATCCCAGCTCACAGCAACCTCCAATTCCTGGGCTTAAGGGAGTCTCCTGCCTCCACCTCCCAAGTAGCTGGGACTACAGGCACCGGCCACAAAGCCCGGCCATTTTTTTTTTTTTTTTTTTTTTTTTGGTTGAAGCCGTCATTGTTGTTTGGCGGGCCCGGGCTGGATTCGAACCCGCCAGCTCAGGTGTACGTGGCTGGCGCCTTAGCCCGTTGAGCCACAGGAGCTGAGCCAATCTAACCTTTCTTAATGGCTCCTTTCAGTTATAGATGCAACATCAGCATTTTAAACATCAGTATTATATTGCTAATGCAGTTACACCTGGGGTTTTTGAGGGGGATAGGCCCCTCCAGTAGTAAGCTTTCAGGTTCTTTAAAAATATTTAATATTATTATTCTTTTAGTCCCCAAAGAGATAGTGCACATGAGCCCACCAATCTGTCTATAGGCAAAGGCATCACACAGCAACTTCTACCCTGCTGTCTCTGTCTTGCTGTCTTGAGGTGCTCTGGAAGCCCTCCTGTCCCCAGAGTGGCAGAGTGCCGCTGGGTTCCATGATGCAGTGGGAGAATGGCCTCCATGCTAACTATGCCATACTTGGTGAGTTGGGGCTTAACAAAGCTGTGCTTAGAAACCGTTAATGTATTTCTTGCAGCTTCTCCCTCTACTCCTTCTCATCACAAAAGTTTGAGTTTGTCCTAGGATCCAGGTGATAAACAGTCACCATGTAACTCACCACAATCTTCTCCTTCTTCCAGGGATAAAAGAGATTCCCCCGAGATATCCATGGATGCAAACACCAGTGATGGTGGAGTTGGGAATGGGACGGTGAAAGAGGAAGAGATAAGGGAAGGGTCCTTGACAAGGGAGCATTTCCACCCTAGCTCAGCAGTCCAAGCCAAGTTAATGACTAGAAGAACAGCTGATGGGGCTATACTCATTCCCAGGTGTTTTCATGAAGTCTCCTTACTCTCCTTCCCATTGCAGGAGTTGTTTGGGCTTTGAACTTTGGAGCTAAGAGGGCGCCGTATTAGACCTGATTCCTTAGAATCTTAAAGGCCCCCGGAGTGACATACATAATCCTTTACTGAATAAATAGAATCCACCATGATATGGATATTCTAGTGCTTTATAGGATGCAAAGTGAGTCCACAAATAGTATTCATTTAATCCTTTCTACACCCCTTTGAGTTGAGATTTCTTATCCTTATTTTATATATGAAGAAACTGAAGCTCTGAGAGGTGAGATGATTTCCCAGCCACATAGCCTGGGAACAATGGAGTTGAGATGGAAAGCCAGGTGTCCAGACTTGTACCCACATCCTCACTCTGTTCAGCACAGGTATCCCTCTCCAATCATCCTGCTATTTTTCTAAAGAATTTCTGAGTAAACAGAGCTGAGACCAAGCAGATTCTTTTCTCTCTTATAAATAGACACTCATTTCCTCCATTTTTATCCCCTCATTTACCTTCAGGAACTGTTCTGATGTGTGTACAGATCTGATGAATCCAGATCACTGAGGGTCACCAAGGAGTTCCCAGGAGCAAACCCACAATAAGAGAGAAGGTGTCTAGCACTTCGCTATGGTTTCTAAGAGACTAGAGCTCTGGGTATAACAGCCCCTGAACTTTTCCCAACTGGGACCCTGGTAGAACCTGTAGTTATGAATTGAACATTAAATCCCTAAACCCTAGAGCTTTGCTGTCCAATTAACCTGGCCTCCAGACACATCTCCAAACAAATGGAAGACACAGCAAGCAGTCTCTTTCTAATTGGCAGGCTCTGGCTTGGAAAAGTGGTGGGTGAGCTCCATTTTCCCTAGCCTCAGGGTACAATCAATTTCTCAGTCCACTGCAACAAGACAGGCATGATGGTAGTGATGGCCAGGTTCGCCCACTGACACCTGGGTAGGACAGCTGGGGCCTGGGCAGCAGATGCTTAGATCACCGTACAATGGCAGTGAGCAACTAATGGCACAATTTAGACACCTACCAGAATTTTACAGAGATATAACGCTGGAGTTCCTGGAGATGCCAGAAGAGGCTGGCTACAGACAAGTGGCTGGGGGCTCAGAGCCACTGAGACCTGCAGCTAAGGCTAAGGGGCTTTGTAACAACGAGCGTCAATGGAAAAAGCCTGAACCACTCCAGTTCCCTCGAGCTGCAGCTCCTCTTTTGCTCTCTAGCCCTTGCCTGGTACCAACTCTAAAGCAAACAGAGCTCTCTAAAACCTGAGCAGTTACTGGAATACACACTTGTCTTCCAATGTATTCTTCCAAATACACACTTGAAACCTCCCATTCGAGGCCAAAACCCCACAAAAATTGACTAGAAAGTTACCACAGTAAGAAACTCAAGTGTAGTTAGCTCAAGAAAAACTAACTGTAGGATTTTTGAAACCTAATTTTTTTTTTTTTTTTTATTGTTGGGGATTCATTGAGGGTACAAGAAACCATGTTACACTGATTGCATTTGTTGGGTAAAGTCCCTCTTACAATTGAGTTTTGCCCCCAAAAGGTGTGGCACACACCAAGACCCCACCCCCCTCGCTCCTTCCCTCTCTCTGCTCTTCCTTTCCTAACTGTAGGATTTTTATTTTTTATTTTTTAGTTTATCGCCCTCAGTGGAGTGCTCTGTCGTCACAGCTCACAGCAACCTCCAACTCCTGGGCTTAGGCGATTCACTTGCCTCAGCCTCCCAAGTAGCTGGGACTATAGGCACCCACCACAACATCCGGCCATTTTTTGTTGCAGTTTGGCCAGGGCCGGGTTCAAACCCACCACCCTCAGTGAATGGGGCCAGCGCCCTACCCACTGAGCCATAGGTGCCGCCCATAACTGTAGGCTGTTTTGAGAGGTTCTGCCATTCTTTCTTTAACTTGCAGATGCTAGTGCCAAGAGGGTCCCAGGACAGCTCTCTTCCAGGTCCCAACTCCAGCTGGTGCACAGCAGTGGTTCTTAACCCTACAACACACTAAACCCCTCAGGGGAGTTTTTGAAATTACTGATACCTGGGCTCCACCAGATCAATTAAATCAGAATGTCTGGGGTGAGGTAAGGACGTAATTTGTTTTTCTAAATCTCTGCAGGTGACTTAAAAGCCTGCTGTGGGTGCTGAGCACCCCTAGTATAGAGGAAAGAGGCCAGACTGACAATCACGGGATTTCATTTAGTTTCTGCTAAGCTTTCAACTGGGTAATTTTGATCAATTCCCTGATCACTCTGGCTGTAGTATTCATATCATTTCCAAGTGTCCTTTAGGCTGCAAAAATGTGTATTTTTACATTACCACATTTTACATTACCACATTGCTTATAACAGTAAAAAAAATGAGGAATACTCGAAATATGCAATTAATTAAATAAATAACATACACCCCGATGCTAGAATATTGTGCAAACCTTTAAAATATGGTTAAGCGAAATAGCAGATTATAAAACAGTTTTACTCTGTAACCAAATGACAAAATTATATGGAAATTTATAGAATTGCAAGGATATACACCTAAATCTTTACAAATTTTCCTTTCTTGATAAGTGACTTTAAGTTAACATATCTGCCTTTTCTAAACATTCTGTATTAAATATTAAGGGGGAAAAGCTATTCATGCATGGCAAGCCTTGAATAGAAATCTTAAATACAATTGTGGAAAAAAATCTCAAAAGCAGTTTTATGTCTATGTGGACAGTTTTAGCCTTTCTATTTATTATATCAGGCTGCTCTGTGCAAAACCCTGCTACTTTGTCCTCTAGTTTTCCTATAAAGCATACACCTTAGACTTCTTCATCTTTCGACTCAGACTAAAGATCTAGGGAAGATTGAGAAGGCATTTCTCCGGCAGCATTTGTTCTGGGCCCTGGTGGGGCTGCCCTCGTTTCATTGGAAAGAATAATGAGAGAAGAAGCAGGAGTGAGAAAGTCAGGAGGCCAGCGAGCCAGGAGAGAAGGCGCTTGATCTCTTTTTCTTCCCTAGAGCATCCTGTCATATTTTTTGCCTAGTCTGTTGGTAGTTATGAAGATAAAATGGAAGACATCAGTGAAAGGGATTAGGACCCATTTAAGCACACAATTGCTCAAAAAAAGTTCTGTTCACTCACATACCATCTAAAAGCTACTTGACATAACAAATCCTTGACAAACCTCAGAAAATTATCCCCTGCAAGCCTCAGTTTCCACCTTTGAAAAAGTGAGGGTATAGTACCAGCTTCACTGGGTTTCTGTGTAAAACACTAAACAAAACATCAAACATATAGTAAGTGTTCAATATGGGCCAGCTGTCATTATTACTGCATTGTCCAATATTCCTTAACCAAAAATACTTGCATTGGTATCTTTCATTATAATCCAGAAAGAGATAATTGTACAAACTTGTAGCTGATGACTTTAAAAATGTGGGGTGCAAAGGAAAATAATAGTTTGGGAGATTATATTTTGATTAGAAATATGAATTTTTTCAGTACTAAAAAAAAAGATTTCGATTGTTCAAAAATAGCACCTCTGGGGTTTAACACCAAGAATAGAATATTTCATTTCAGAAAGAATACCTTAGAGAAATGATGAACCACTGATGAAGGCAATTATACGAGAAAATGACTTTGGGTTTAAGGGAAGTATTTTTCTTTTATAAAAGGGATTAGGCCTTTAAAAATGTTTTCAAAATGGCATGATATATAATGAAGATATCTTGACTTTGTTGTCAGGCTTAAGGTTCAAGAGAACCAGAACTAGATAGAGGAATGAGGGTAAAGAAACTCTCAGATATTGTTTCCATTCACAGGTTTTGCTGAAATACACAGGTTATGAGACAACCACGTGGTCCCAAACTTATGATGCCCATTGGGATCACTTGGGGAAATCCAATAAATGCCAGTGGCTGGGGTCCACCCTCTAAGATTCTGATTTACTTGGTATGGTACATGGACTGGGCTCCAGAATTTTTTTAACACCCCCAGGTGACTCTGATGTGCAGACAAGTTTAAGAACAACATAGATGGGGGATACACTTGAACAAACATGACCCACCCAAAGAGATGTTTCCTTCCGCTTTCATCCAAGGCTACTGACCAGAGTCCAGATTGTACTCCTTGCTGTGCCAGAACATGCCACCTCCCATATTCTGCATCTCTGCCTCAGTTTTCACAACCTTCCTGTAGCTATATACCTGCATCACACAACCAGAAAAGTTCCATAATGGCTATTTAAGCACCTCCTTGGGCAAGACTTTGATTTTAAACCAGGAAAACATATTTCAATCACATTAACTTTAGATAGAAGCAACGTGTTTGGAGGGCAGTTTTGAAGGACCACCAGGCAAAAGAGGTGTGGCTTGAACAGCTCTCTGTGCATGTGCCTGTAAGTAGGAGATGGTCTCCTACTTACAGATGGTTGGTTTGAGATGGTTGGTTCAAACATCAACTTCGCTTTTGAATTGAAAAACAATGTCATCTACTCAGCTTTTCCACATAGTTCAAGCTTTATTGCTTGAATTGAAGTAATCACATAAGGTCCTTTTTAAAACTTGAATTTGAAGCCAGAAGTATTTCATCTTCTAGTCTATCTGAAAAAGAAACTAGGAAATATATAATGGATGGGGAGTGTGTGCAAAATGAGATTATATAGAAGAGATTTTGTTAGCCTAGAATGATAAAAATAGCTTCCAAATTTAAAAGTGCTTTCATGATAAAAATAATCTCACATTGTCCTTGGAACATACCTGTGTGATATTTTTATGCTTGTGTTGGAGGTGAGGAAATGAAGGCTCACAGAGATTAAGTGTCTTGCCCAAGGCCACATAGTCAATAAATGGTAGGGTCAGTGCTTGAACTCATCCTCCTGCTTCAAAGCCCTAGACTTACCTCTGTGCCACAACTGGAAGAACACAAATAGTATCTGAATGTGGCTCATATTTATTAGATAATTTGTAACATTTTGCTTTTCCTTTCATTTTATTGATAACTGATCAGTAATTGAGGAGATGTGTCAATGCGGGTGCTTTTTTTGCAAGCAAAAGAAGCTGGCTATTTGATATCTTAAGCCAATGGGAGTATGTATTTTGAGATTATGGAGGGACCATACAAACAAATGGAGAAATGGGTAAGGGACTTGGAAAAGTGGACACGAAACAAGGAGACTGACGAGGCTACATAAAGGAAATGGACTGGCCAGGATGTCATCCGAGCCAGTGTCAGGGCTGGATGCTGCCGCCCCAGATCAGCCCTAACCATCCCTTTCATTGGATCGAAGGCACACACTAGTGTTAATGTTCTGGTAGGAATGCTCAATTGCTCACGTGCAGCATTCTGACTGCAGGGATGGGGGAGGCAGGCTGTCCTCATTTCACTTCCCATAGTGCACACTGTGCACCCTAAATGCAATCAATAATGGGGAACCTCTCTACGAGAAGAAGGGTTCATGCGAAATTTACTAAATGTAGAATGTAAATGTCTTAACACAATAACTAAGAAAATGCCGTGAAGGCTATGTTAACCAGTTTGATGAAAACATTTCAAATTGTATATAAAACCAGCACATTGTACCCCATAATTGTATTAATGTACATAGCTATGATTTAATAATAAATAAATAAATAAAAACAAAGGGGAAAAAAATAAAGAAGGGTTCAATGTTAGATAGCCAGGGAAATGTCTCCTGAAAAACCACACTGATTTAAACAAGATAGATCTATCTTCTTCTGTTTTTCTGCAGTATTAGAAAAATCTCATAAGAGGCTTCCAAGGCAAACGGCAAGCTATTATAGAAAGAATACTTTATTCATTCTTTTAATTTAAAAAATAGGTGATTAATAACATAAAGTCATTGGAGACATTAGTCAATTCAGCACAGCCATTCTAGGCATGGAAACATGCTCTCTGTTCATTTGTTTATTCATTTGTTTGTTTAGCCCACATTTATTTTGCACTTTTCTGTGTGCTGGGTACAGAGATTGTCTTGCCCAAGGCCACATAGTCAATAAATGGTAGGGTCAGGGCTTGAACTCATATCCTCCTGATTCAAAGCCCTAGACGTAACCACTGTGCCACAACTGGAAGAACACAAATAGTGTCTAAATGTGGCTCATATTTATTAGATAATTCATAACATTTTGCTTTTCCTTTCATTTTATTGATAACTTCCAGGATTAGCCATGGCACTGGGGATACAAAATAGCTGGTACTGGGGATACAAAATAAAAATTCATAGATCTTGAAAAAAATTCTTTTTTGTCCTTGCATAATTTTGAATATGTATATGTTCTATGCAAGAATTAGCAATAATCTAATTTTAGGGATTTAGGTGATTTAGAGAACCCCTTTATTAATAACATTGGCATAACATTTACTAATATGTTTAGACTGTTAAAATTTTTAATCATCTTCGAAATTCACCTGCTGTCCTTTAATTTCTACCTGCTAGAGTTCTCTCCCCACCCCCGTTCTCTCCCTCTTTCTCTCTTTGTTGCCATGTGCATACGAACACAACTAAAGAATAAAAATTGCTCATTGCTTATCAGAAAGTGCTGTTTTTAGAGAGAATCTTAGGTCCTGAAAGATTTTTTCATAAATCTTTTTTTGGCATGCTTACTGTCTTCAGAAAAAGAAAAGGAAGGAGCTCACAAAAGACAGATTTATAAAGTTGGGCTAATTCAGGTGATGAAAACTGAACTCGAGCCATATGTGGGAAGAGATGAACAATGAATTAATGTTATCATGGCTTACATCTATTCTAAGCAGTGCAAACACCACAATTTGTTGTAGTATCTTTCTTTTTTACCTGGAGCTGTACCTAGGCTATATCAGCTTTCTGTTTTCATAAACCCAATTAGAACGAGCTCCCTATAACAATAAGACTTAAATCAGCAAAGCCTGGGAGGCAGAATGGGCTTTTAAAAGAACATTTATTCTTAGGAGAAATTATGTAAATATCTTTTCAAGTGTCAAAATAATAACCTTTTGTTTCTAGAAGTTGACTTAAGTAGCATCTAGGATTGCTTTTTTAGGTATTTGAAAGACCATTTCCATTTAAAAACAATAAGTAAGAAGAAAAGTGATCTACTCTCCTATTTCTTTTTTTTTTAACAAGTGAACAGTTTATTAAGAATTAAATAAAGGTATGATGTGATACAGTACAAGCAAGACACTCAAGATAGGTATAATAGTACTACTCACACAAAAACTTAAATTTTGAAGTACTACTCACACAAAAACTTAAATTTCACCTCAAAGGTGGAGGTGGAACATTTTATTCTTAGTGAAACATCACAGGAACGGAGAAGCATAAATCCTATGTTATTCAACTTTGATTTGAGGACAATTAATGACAATCAATGACACAGTGGGGCATGGGGGAAGGAGAGAGCAGACAGAGAATGAGGGAGTTGGGGAGGGAAAGAAAACCAGAAAACTAGTCTCCTATTTCATAGAGAAGTAAAAACATGGACTGCTCAAATAGCTCTCTATAAATAATGAAACAAAGTTTCTC
>CAUYRH010134204.1:0-21270 GCA_963574655.1 Perodicticus potto
AGCATAGAATTCTTTATTGAGTAAAAAGAATTGAAAAGGTTTTACAGAATAATCAACTGGAATACATAGCATTATATCAGGTATAATAGATCTGAAGACTTATTGATACCAGGAAATAAACCCTGAGTAGGTTAGTACTGGTCAGATTTGAATGTCAATAGCCATTATCAAAAGATTAGATCAAAGATACATTAAATATTTTGACTAATTCTTCAGTATTTCTTTTTTAATGATATGCATTTTAAAGTCTTTAAATTTCAAATTTTGATTTATTTTTCCTAAGATGAAGAGTCATTCTAAAATAGCTTATAAAATTATGATAAATTTTAATATTCTCTTCCAGAACAGAAGAATCTGTTTTCTCCAAAGGATTGGTAAGAATTGTTTGCTGCCATTATAATTTAAAAACATAGTTATGTCAACAAATATAGCTGTTGCCTTTACCATATATGGATGTGCATATATTTTAATCTGTAGGATCTGCTAGAGAACTGTTTACTGAGACTAGAAGACAACAGTCTACTTTACCACTACTTAGAAATCAAGAGTTTTCTTGTTGTACCTCAGGTAAATATATTCTAATGTTGAAAATAGCCCCTTGGTTATTCTGAATTTAAATAAGGTAAAGGTCTCTTTTCTGACTTCTCTCCCTCCCACTTTCTTCTCTGCGTCCTTCGAAAACTCTAGTTCTAGTAGTGCTGTCCTATAGAATTCCCTGCGACGAGGAAAGTGTTCTATTATCTGTGCTATACAGTATGAAAGCCAGTAGTTGAACACTTGAAATGTGGTTAATATGACTAATTTAATTTAATTGATACCTAAATGGTTATTAGTGGCTCCCCTAGTCAGTAGCTTAGCATCTACTGGAAAAGCGGAACTTCATAATCCTTATACTTTATTTCTGTAGGGATCTTGAAAAGTGAAGCTCTTTCACTTTTCTCATAAATTGAGTTTTCAGGACTCCATCTAAGACACACACTGACGCATTACTAGAAAGACTAATATATGTTTTGCTTTTCCCTAGTACTCTTTGTTAGTTATGATATCCAAGTAGGTCCTTAGATGTCAGTGTAGAAACTTTTTTCTAATATTTAAAAGAAAAATGTGGCTTTTGTTAATTAACCTTGATTGTTTTTAAGGAATATATTATATTTCTGCATGTTTGATTTCATTTTCTTGCTACTCTAGACAGAACTGAAAATTACCATTCACTTAATCTTATGTGGAGGCGACATATACCATTTACTTTTAAAATCATACTTTTGTAACACCCCATTTAGTATCACTTAAAAATGATTGTAGTTAGCTTCCCGTACACTAAAGAGTAGAGCATAAAGCTCAGGGAAAAATAAATTTACTTCATTTTGAACCCTAACGTCACTTCCCTGAATTGTTAGTATGCATTGTTGATAATATAATTGTTTGTTTGTAGTTAACATAATTATTTACATCTGACTTTTCAATTTTTTTATTTTCAGGGGTTGGTTAAAGTAATGACACTTTGCCCCATTGAGACGCTGGTATGTAAATGTTTTAGGACGAAAGAATAATAAGTTCTGGTGAGAAAACTTGATAAATAATTTAACCTTTATTCATTTTATATATTATTCCATTTTAGAGGAAAAAGAGTTTAGCTATGCTGCAGCTATACATTAACAAGTTGGATTCACAAGGCAAATATACGTTATTTAGGTATGTATCAAGTGTGGTTAATTGCTAAGTTTGTGGTTAAGTAACCATGTAATTATCCTGTGATATAGTATGTATGTTTCACATGTAATCCAACTCCAGTTGGAAGTCATATTAAATTCTCTTTTCTGTGATATTTAGAAAAGGGGTTAGTCACATACTTTAGATACATATATATGTATAGACATATTAATGAATCCTAGTGTATACCTCAATTCAATTATTTGAAATACTCTAAATTTCAAATAGACTTGAAAAAGATTAAACTGAGATTGATAATACTCCTGCTAGACCTTTACATATGTTAATAAAATCTACGTTACAGTTGAAATCAATGGCTGTGAAGTTACAAATTTGATAGGCTGTTCACTGTAAGTTCTTAATAGTAGTGCTTACTAATTGTACTCTTTGCAATGGAAAAGATTCTAGCAACTCTCTAAGTTAAACACTGGCAAACTTTACAGCTATAAAGGACCAGACAGTAAATACAGGCTTCGATGGGACATGTGGTCTCTTTGTCTTTGTATTAGAGGTATGTTCCAATAAAACCTTATTGATACAATCAGGCAGTAGGCTGGTATGGCTTGTCGACTTTAGTTTATTGATCACTGTTCTGGGTAAAAAAAAAAAAAAAGAGTTAAAAACAGACTTGGGCTATGGTAAAGTGCTAGAAAGTCTTCTTTGTGATTGGCCAATATTAGCATTATTGATCCTATCTTTTCTTCATTTCTCTTGAAGAGGTAAGAGCATACTTATGAAATCCTGTATCCATAAATGAAAACTATATCCATAAAAGTTGAAATTTGGTTTAATAGAAATGTCTTGTTAGAAAAATCCGTTAAGAATAGAATTTACCAGACTGTGAGTGTAATAACTATTACAGGTGACTTCATATTTGGTTGATCACCTCGGCAACTGTCTTCACTGTGGGTTTTGTATTCCTGGTAACACATGATCCATTTGAATATGTAAAACTTTCATCACCATTTAATTATAATGCAGTCGAGGATAATTTCATATCCACTCTTAATTTTGCTTTTCAGGTGCTTACTGAATACGAGTAACCACTCAGGTGTCGAGGCCTTTATTATTCAAAATATCAAAAATCAAATTGACACATCATTAAAGGTAAGAGCATACCAAGATATCCATTATTGATTTATTTGGTAGCTATGTGTATTCATATGTAAAAGACATTCATATGAGTTTTTCCCCTGATAGTCTTTTTCTGTGCCTATTATTATGGTATATTTTTTCTCTACTTCTACTATTTTTTTAAATCCCTGTATTTAGAAATTTTGTTAACTGTAAATTTAAATTGTATTAATTCTTTGAACTTAAAACTTCTCTTTGTTTTGCTATACGCTTTTGAACAACGAACAGAAACATTAAGTCTTATCTGTTTGTGGATGTTGAGAAATTCTATATAGAAAAGAGAGAAAGCACTTATTAGTGTTCTCAAACTGGCAGGCTTTGTTCTAGGAATATGGAAAGTGAATGGAAGTATGGAAATTAATGTTTAAAAAATATTTTGTTATTTTTTTGAGACAGGATCTTGCTTTTTTGTTCAGGCTAGAGTATAGTGCCATCATCATAGCTCACTGCAACTTCAAATTCCTAGGCTTGAGTGATTCTCCTGCCTCAGCCTTCTAAGTTGCTGGAACTATGGGCATACACCACCACACCTGCCTAATTTTTTAATTACTTTTTTGTAGCAACAAGGTCTGTCTATGCTAGGACTCCTGGCTGCAAGTGATCCTTCTACTTCAGCCTCCCAAAGTACTAGAATTACAGGCATGAGCCACCATGCCTGGTCTAAAAACATATATTAATATTTTAAAAGTATAATAGTTTATAGCATTAAGGTATTAGAAAAAACATCATTTATCAAGCTGTTATTTAAAGCCTTTTCCTATTTTTCTTCTGCTTTTCAGAGAACATATAACAACAAATGGTTTACAGGACCACAGCTGATTTCCCTTCTAGATTTGGTACTCTTTCTCCCAGAGGGTGCTGAAACAGATTTATTGCAAAACTCAGATAGGTGAGGTAACTTTTACTAAGGTTCAAATAGTAAATTCAGAATAAAATGTGAAACCTCTGCTTGGGGAACCTAAATTAAAAAATGTATTTTCTTCTGATTTTATGATCAATAGTTAGTTCATAAAATTAAATAAAAATTTTCATCTTTAAGCAATTCAGTAGTATATAGAAACAAAATCAAAAACTTTTCTTTCCAGATGAATGACCAACATTATGATTTAATACCATTGATATACCCACCATTTGACAGAGATTTGCCGCTACAAACATTTGTAACTAAAAACTATCAATCTGTGTACATAGCTTATAAAAGGCTTATGTGGTTTTATTGTTGTATGTTGTTTAATAGGTCATCTTTTTTTTCATATAGAACATGTAATTTCACTTTCAAGATACTAGGATGAAATATGTTGAGAAATGGTTATAAGCATTCACAAAAGGAATCTAAAGTTCAGAAAATAAAAGGTGATACTCTCAAATATTAACGATAAGACTTTCTTGAGAAAATAGGAAAGTAATTTTCACACTTTTATTTTGTGGACTTAAATGGAAAACAAGCATGATAAATCATTACTAATCCAAAAGACTTATCGATGGGAATAGTTTCTGATGGCAAACATAATTATAAAGATATACCCAATGCTTTCACTTATTCATTGGAATTGCTGTCACTTATATAAAACTATACTGTTAAGTAACAAATTATATGTTTTTTACTAACAGGATTATGGCTTCATTAAATTTATTGAGGTACTTGGTTATCAAAGATAATGAAGATGACAATCAAGTAAGTGAATTATTTGAAAAAGAAACTGAGTATAATAAAAAGCATAAAGAATGATTCAGATTTTCTTGATCAGTACCTACTTTACCCAGCTCTAAGGTCTGGGGAAGGTGCCAACAGTTATTCTGAAACTTGAAGTTCATTCCCAGGAGCATTTACCACCCCACACCCACCTTTCCTTTCCCTTTCCTATTGTACCTCTGGCTCTCTCAAGAACATTGCTAAGCCCTTTTTGGTAGATAAGTTGAGGGTCCTAAGTTAAGAGGGTCCTAAGTTAACTAATCTGTGGAGCTCAACATGTATTTGAATGGCTTTTTTGGTTTCCTCTATGTGTGGTTCATGATTTAAGTCTGAGCTATATAAAATAAAATCATCTGATATTTTACCTCATTAGACATGACAAATTGAAGCATTTTCAGCACTAAAACTGAATTTCACAACACCTTTTTAGATATGTGTAGGAAGCTGGATTTTTTTTTTAATAGCACATCATTAGAAGTATTCAATAAATAGAAAACTGTTTGAGAGAGATTTATCATACAGTAAAATTAAATTTGGTTTGTATCTTCTAACTACCCTGTTCTAATAATTGCTTTCCCTATATGCGTCAGCTCCATTAACCATAACTACCTGATCGTGTTAATCTGTTTTAAAAAAGTAATAAAAGGAATGAAAATAAATTGGTTTTTATGTAAAAATGCCAAAGAGCTTATTTTTTAAATTAAATGAATCATGATGGTGGAGGCAAAGTTTATAGGAGAGGTAGCCGTTTCCTCTTCTCTCCACAGTTCTAGTAGATTCAGTGACTTGACATTCCTATTCATCCCTCTTTAGCTGGAAACAGTTATTTGTTATTATTTCTGTGCTTACTCTATACCTGATGCTATCTTTTTTTCAATATTGTGAAAATTTTCAGACATACAACAAAGTTGGAACAGTTTTACAGTGATCACTGATTTACCTACCACTTAGATTAGCGTCCGTCATCTTTAGTTGGGGGGGCAGAGTCTCACTCTGTTGCCCCAGGCTAGAGTACTATGGTGTCATAGCTCACAGCAACTTCAAACTCCTAGGCTCAAGCATTCCTCTTGTCTCAGCCTCCCAAGTAGTTGGGACTATAGGCATGTACCACCATGCCCATTTAGTTTTTCTGGGGTTTTTTGTTCCTTTTGTAGAGAATGGAATCTCAGTCTTGCTCAGACTGATCTTGAACTCTTGAGCTCTCTTGCCCAGAATGATTCTGCCATCTTACTGTTTGCCTCATCATTTATCCATCTCCACCCTCTATCCATTTATCAATCTAATTTTTTTGATACATTTCAAAGTAAACTGTAGGCATCAGCATACCCTTCTCCCAAGTATTTCAACGTATAAGAGGAGTTCAGTATTAAATAGAGTTAAATATTTGTCTGTAGTTTTTCATTGAGTTAAAATTTACATAAAATGAAATGTACAAGTTGTAAATATACATTCACCGAATATTAACAAATACATAGCTCTGTTATCCAGATTTGTATCAAATATAGAACATTGAAGTACCCTTGTGCTTCTTCCCAGTTAATTCTGACCTCATTGTTCTGCCTTCTTCCCCTCCTCTGCCAGGGACAACCACTGTTCTGGACAAGTACTATATATCATCTATTCTTCACAAGAACAGATGCTACAAAAAAAAGCACTCTTTATGTCTCCCTCTTCATAGATAACGTAGGCACAAAAAGGATCATTAAGTTGTATAAGAGGACACATCTAGTAAGTGGTATAGATAACTATGACCCCAGATTTCTTAGGGATGGAGCACAATGTAATACAGAGGCCTGGAAAGGGAAGACTTGAGAACAGTTGACTATTGTGCAATGTCTCCTGTAATATCCACAGATAATGCCTAACTTTTGTTTGGCGTGCACATTTTGTGGTGAAGAAAAGGATACAACCAGCTTCTAGAACTGCCTTATTTAATGGTTTTAAAAAATTTTTTTAAAGGATCAAATATTCAAAATTATTGCCATGTAAATTACCACAAGAATTACTGTACTAGGGAAATTAGCAAAAAAGCCATTCTAAGATGGCAACCTGACATTTTGAGGCAGCTTCAGAGCCTGTCCCTCATGAAGATTCCCCAAAAAAACAAAAAAAAAATCTAGATTTGTGCTGTTAAATACAGTTGATGATAGCCACATGTGAGTATTTAAATTTAAATGTATTCAAACTTTTTTTTTTTGAGACAGAGTCTTGCTGTGTCACCTGGGCTAGAGTGCAATGGCCTATAGGCCTATTTACTTGGGAGGCTGAGGCAGGAGGATTGTTTGAGGTTGCCATGAGCTAGGCTGATGTCATGGCACTCTTGCCTGGGCAACAGAGTAAGACTCTGTCTCCAAAATAACAATAATAATAATAATTTGGAAAATTCTCAGTCATTTCTTGCTGCAAACATTTTTTCTCCTTCTAATATTTTCATTATGCATATGTTACACATCTTTTGTGGTTGTCCCACAGTCTTTAGATGTTCAATCCTTTTTTTTTTTCTTTTTCTTTTTTTTCCCGTATGTGTTCTCTTTGCTTTTCCGTTTTAGAAGTTTCTATTCATGTATCCTCAGGTTAAGAAATTCTTTCCCCAGTTAGGTCCAGTCTGCTAATTAACCCATCAGAAGCTTTCCTTTCTGTTGCAGGGTTTGTGGTCTCTAGCATTTACCTTTGGTTCTTCCTAAGGATTTACATCTCTCTGCTTACATTGCTCATCTGTTCTTGCATGCTGTCTCCTTTACCCATTAGAGCCCTTAGCATATTAATAGTAGTTTTTTAAAATTATGACCAGTGATTCCAAAATCCCTGCTACATGTGCTTCTGATACTTGTTCTTTTTCTTCAAATTGTGGCTGTACTATACTATGATTGTGCCTGTAAACAGCCACTGCACTCCAGCCTGGGCAACATAACAGGACCCTTTCCCTAAATTTATTTATTTTTTTGACATATACGTCACTTTTTCTGGCATGTAAGAAATGAAATTTGAAATTATAGGGGAAACATGAGTGTATATTTCCATAAGGCAAACATATCATTAGTTGTAAAAGTTGTTACAAAAAGATAATCTACACATAATTGTTTTAACTAATAAATGTTTCTGGTATTATCACCACCATATTTAATGTTATTAATGAATATAGTCTGAATATATCAAATTAGATACTCAGTGGAACCTCTGTAGTTAACGCCTTCCTACACTGACCACCTCCTGAAGCTGACCTAATTTTCATAGACCACACATGTGCCACATGTACATATCAGAGTAGGCCTAGTTCCTTATGTTGATCTCCTCCATATGTTGACCAGATTGTCCTTGGGTGCTCAACTTAACCGAGGTTCTACTGTATTATTATGTCATTTTTATGCAAACTTTTTTTAATTTTTGAAACAGAGTCTCACTCTTGCCCAAGCTAGAGTGCCATGGCATCAGCCTAGCTCACAGCAACCTCAAACTCGTGGGTTCAAGTGATCATCCTTCTCAGCCTCCCAGAGTGCCTGGCTAAGTTTTCTATTTTTCATTGGGATGGTCTCCCACTTGCTCAGGCTGGTCTCCAACTCCTGAGCTCAAGGGATCCTCCTGCCTCAGCCTCCCAGAGTGCTAGAATTACAGGTGTCAGCCACCACACCTGACCTTAATAGTATTTTTCAAAGCAGAAATTTTAATATTTATGAAGTCCAGCTTATCAGTTTTTTTCTGTTACGATTCATGCTTTTGGTGTTCTAGCTAAGAAATTTTTGCTTAATCCAAATCTTAAGGACAATGTAGATTTTCTTGTTAAAGCTGTATACTTTTAGGTTTTACATTTAGGTCAATGATCTACTTAAAGTAAATTTTTTGTATGGTTGTGAGGTATGGGTTAAGAGATTTTTTTCTGTTTTGTTTTGACTCCAGCACTATTTGTTGAAAATATTATCCTTAACTTGTTGGATTCTCTTGGCACCATCATCAAAAATCAGATGATCTTATAAATATTGATCTATTTTTTGATTATTTTCTGTTCCATTGACCTCTGTCTGTGTCTGTTCTTTAACCAGTGTCACAGAGTCTTATAATTACTAGAGCTTGATAGTAATTCTTGAATTTTTCCAACATTGTTTTGGTTATTTTAAGTCCTTTCCTTTTCCATATAAATTTTAGATCTGGTCAGTTTCTACCACAAAGGGTTACATTTATAATTCCATTTATATGACATTCTGGAGGAGGCAAAAATTATATAAACAAAAATCAGAACAGTGGTTGCTGGAGGTGGAGGGAAATTGACTGCAAAAGAGCATAAAGAAACTTACAGGGTCATGGAAATTTCTTTATAGTGGCACTGATTACATGACTGTTATGTATGTAAAAACTCATAGAACTATACAGCTAAAAAGGTATATTTTACTGTATGTAAAATAAACCATAATATACTTGACCTTTAAAAATAATAAATAAAAAGAAAGGGAGTAGGCATAATACTGCTCTAGACTAGAATTACCCTACGAACAGGCAAGCATACCCCATCCATTATAAAAAAATTTGTCTTTATTTTTTATTTTGGGTGTTTTCTATATTATATTTAAATAGTAATAAGATTCTATTTGTTACATATAAAAGGACTTTTTAGAAACGTGTTTCGACTATATAAATAAATGTATATTGATATAAAACATACTTCTTACTGTAAGTCATGGTAAAAATAATTTGAAAAACACTATCCTAGAAAAACTTTTACCCCATGTGATATAGACAAACATACACAGCAATTTCAGTGCAGCACTGTTTTGAAATGCTAAAAAATCAGTGACAGGATAAAGTATACAGTATACTGGCAGTCCCTGGGTTATGGACAAGATAGGTTCTGTAGGTTTGTTCTTAAGTTGAATTTCATGTAAATTAGAATAGGTGCATTTACCTTTTACCTGTAATAGCCTCCATTCATAAGTGCAAGGCATACAGCAGTTGGATGTTTGTAACTCAAGGACTTACTCTAACGGCCTCCATTTGTAAGTGAAGTTGTACATAAGTTAGGTGTTTGTAACTTGGGGGCTACCCATAATGAAAAGTCTATACACCAACTAAAATGAAAGAATTAAAAAAAAAAATGACTAACTCTCAAAAACATAATATTGACAAAAAGGTAACTGAAGCAGGATATATGCAGTAGGATACCATTTGTTTTTAAACATGAAAAATTATGATACATTGCTTAAGTGATATAGTATACATCAGGAATGCTAAACCCTGTTTAGATAATGGCTACCTCTTGCATAAAGGGACGTCCATTGTATCTAGTATATTATTTTTTAAAGCAAATATGATAAAATATTTCCTTTTGAGAAAGCTAGGTATGAATAAAAGAGTATTCCCCTATATTCTTCTTCATGTTTGAATGTGTGTTAATCTGGAGAGTGTCATCAGTAACCTAACTAGTCCTGAAAGCCATCAGGACTAGTGGGCTCTATATATAAGCTTTGAGATAAAGGCAAAGGAGAAGGTTAAAAAAAAAAAAGTGGGGGATGGATGGGTAGAGAAAAGGCTGGAGAGAGATAAAAATAGGAGATTGAGAGCCATAGGTGCATGTAATAGAGTGATATGTTTATCCTGTGTGACTACACTAGTTGAAGAAGTTCCTGCTGTACTACAATATAATACTTATTTTCCATGAGATTAAGAAAACTACTTAAATTTTAAAAATCACACAATTAAAACAGGTTCATTGTTTAAAAATCAAGATAAATAAACAAAAATAGTGACCAAATTCCCAAGATCCTTTATTGATATCACACTATATCCTCTTCTGGGCTCCATGCTAACACATCTATATACATTTTCTTTCCTTCCTTTCCTTCTTTCCTTTTCTTCACTTCCCTCCTTTCCTTCCCTCTTCCCTTCCCCTATCCTCCTCTTTCTTTTCTTTTTTAGAGATATGCCTCACTCTGTCACCTAGGCTAAGGCTCAGTCATAACTCACTGTAACTTCAAATTCCTAGGCCAAAACCATCCTCCTCACCTCAGCCTCCTGAGAGACTACAGGTTCACACCACTATACCCAGCTTTTTTTTTTTTTTTTTTTTTTTTTTTTAAGAGACAGAGTCTCACTTTATCACCCTCAGTAGAGTGCTGTGGCGTCACACAGCTCACAGCAACCTCCAACTCCTGGGCTTAGGCTGATTCTCTTGTCTTAGCCTCCCAAGTAGCTGGGACTACAGGTGCCCGCCACAACGCCTGGGTATTTTTTTTTTGTTTTGCAGTTTGGCTGGGGCTGGATTTGAACCTGCCACCCTTAGTATATGGGGCCGGTGCCCTACTCGCTGAGCCACAGGTGCTGCCGATACCCAGCTGTTTTTAATTTCTAATTTTTAATTTTCTTTTTTTGTCCAGTTTTTGGCCAGGGCTGGGTTTGAACCCACCACCTCCAGCCTATGGGGTTGGTGCCCTACTCCTTTGAGCCACAGGCACCACCCTTTAATTTTTTTTTAATAGCGACAGAGTCTAGCTATGTTGCCAAGACTGGTCTTGAACTCTTGGCCTCTAGTAATCCTCCTGCCTTAGCCTCCAAAAATGCTGGGATTACAGGTGTGTGCCATCATGCTTGGTCTGTTTTTTTCTTTTATGAAAAGAAAGTGAGATTGTACTATAGGAATTGCATTGTTTTGTAACCTTTTTCTCTTTCACCAATATTTACCAACAAATGGTATTTTAATGGCTGTGTGGTTTTTCATTATATGAAATATTCCACAGTTTACTTAATCTCCTGTCGTGAAAAATTTCATGAATTCTAAATTTTTCACTAAACATTTTAAAACATCCCGCAATAGAATCATTAGCACATAATGATTAATTCAAAAAAAGTTCATAGAGGCTAAGTGAAATAGTGTGAGTTTTTTGAGGTTTAAGATTCTCCCTAGAATTGTTTTTCTTATCATTATAGAAGAAATGAGAAAGGACAGATTGAAATGAGAAGGATATATGTGACAGTTATTAATGTTACCAATTATTCATCATAGGTATGTGTAGATTTTATTTGGAGGACTATACATAAAGGTTATATACTATTTGAATCCAAATAAGTTCATTATAAAATAGGGTTTTAAGTGGTCCATTTCATTGCTCTAGTTAAGAATAATTAGGTTCCTAAGTTTTCCTTTTTTACCTAAGATATTCTCCTTCATAAAAGGAAGGAAACATATTGAAAATTAATATCAGTGGTTTTTTTTTTTTTTGTCTTCTCTTTTGTTAATAAAATTTAAGCTTCGTGACTTCCCTCCTTTAGTACTGCAAGAGAAAATTCTTATGGAAGAAAAACTGTTAAGATGTATGACAAAATAACTCCTTCCTCTGTATTAGTCAAGGAAATCCAAATTAGCTTTGCATTAGAAAAGTTCCCATCAATAGGGAAGGGAAAGCATCCTGTAGAGCTAGATCTGTGGCCTGGATATTAATTGAAAGGTCAAAGGTTGAAGATCTATGTGTGGTTTTTAAAAAAAAACACCATTGTGGGGATGACTTTGTGAATTATCCTCAAATAAGTTTCCAGGCGCTATCCAAATTTTTTAATACTGAGCATACTACCCCAAGTACGTTTTGGTTTTGATTAGTTTAGTATTCATGTAACTAGATGTAGTAATGAATATATTATTAAGCAGTAAACTATTATGAAAACTGCATGGGTGGTTTTTCATTTTTTCCAGCCCACAATGTATGTCTAGTGGTAGTAGGTAACTGATGTATGTTGAACTAAATAATTCTTTCATTAATTCTTCTGAACAGACTGGATTATGGACAGAACTCGGGAAGATTGAGAATAATTTCCTAAAGCCTCTCCATACAGGACTTAATATGTCAAAAGCACATTATGAAGCAGAAATTAAAAATAGCCAAGAAAAGAGCCAAGGTTGGTAATGTGCAATTTTGTTTTCAGTTAGGTATTAAAATTAAATCAAATTTTGGAATGACATTTATATATTCAAATTAAAGGACATTTTTTATCTTATGCTTATTCATACTAAACAAGCAACCATGACAACTAAGTCACTTTATTTATAATTAAAATGATTTTTAGCAGATCTATATGCCAACTAACACTGAAATTGGGTTAATGAAGATTTTTTAAAACCAAACTGAAACATACTCTATTTTAAACCTTCAAGTTTTTTTGTTTTTTTTTCCTTTTCTTTTTTTGAGACAAAGAGTCTCATTTTGTTGCCCAGGCTAGAGTGTTGTAGCATCAGTCTAGCCTACAGTACCTCACATTTGTAGGGTCAGGCAATCCTTCTGCCTCAGCCTCCCAAGTAGTTGGGATTACAACAGGCACCTGCCACCATGCCTGGCTGACCTTTCTATCTAAAGATGGAGGTCTCACTCTTGTTCAGACTGGTCTCGAACTCCTGAGCTCAAGCCATCTTTTTTGGGGGGAGGGACAGTCTCAAGCTGTTGCCCTGGGTAGTGGGCCGTGGCTCACAGTAACCTCTAACTCGGGCTCAAGCGATCCTCTTGCTTCAGTTTTTCTACTTTTAGTAGAGACAGGGTCTTGCTTTTGCTCAGGCTGGTCTCAAACTCGTAAGCTCAAGCAGTCCACCTGCCTCGGCCTCCCACAGTGCTAGGATTACAGGTGTGAACCATGACACCCAGCCTCAAACCATCTTCTTGTGGTCTTCCAGAGTTCTAGGATTCAAGGATGAGCCACTGTGCCCAGCTAAAAGCTTCAGATTCTGATTTAAAACCTGATTATACTACGTGTATTTCTGTTTGGGTTCATTTCCTTCAGTATTGCTGGGGCTACCCTCCTGCTCACCCCCAAGTAAATCTGTATGAATTAATGAAAAAAAGAATCCTAGATCTAGAATTGCTCTTTTTAAGCCTGCAACTCTAATATCATGTGCTCTTTCATGTATCGGTGGTGATATGTTATTGGCATTACTGGAAATTTTGTCTTGGTTAATGTTATGGTTATAATTCTGATTACATACTGAAGAATAAAGTTTGATGTATCCTATACATGCCAAAACAATGATGTTGATCTAAAGAAGCATTAATTTACATGTAAGAGAATTTTGGTATTTAATTTTGCTTATAGCTTAAGTATACCCTGAGCTGTTAAACAGTGGACTTAATATTTTACACAAGTGGGCGGCACCTGTGGCTCAAAGGAGTAGGGTGCCAGCCCCATATACTGGAGGTGGTGGGTTCAAACCCATCCCCGGCCCCCTCCCCCAAAAAATATATATATTTTACACAAGTAACTGACACATTCTATACGTTAGCAAATGATAAAAGTAGTTTATAAATTTATTATTGAAATCTGAGAGTTGTTTTAATGGCTAAGTGTGACCCATGAATTTTTTTTTTCCTTCTTACAGAAGTCCAGAAGTCTAAAGATCTTTGTTCTGTAACTATAGGTGGAGAGGATCTCCCTAATATGCCTTCTGAAATGCAACTTAAGGTAATCTGGAACTTTCCTAAGCTATCGTCAGCTTAAGATAGCTTTTCTATGTTTTCCTTTTTTTTCTTTTTAAGATAGCAGTAATAACACTAATTTTTCTTGGCATTGCAGGTCCTACATTCAGCTCTTTTCACATTTGATTTGATTGAAAGTGTTCTGGCTCGAGTAGAAGAACTCATTGAAATAAAAACAAAGGCTACCTCTGAAGAAAATATTGGAATAAAGTGAAAGTTGTGCTTCCTAAGTAAAAACTAATAAAATGCTATACCTTCCATTATGATTTTAAAATGCTACGCCTTCCATTATGATTTAATACCTTTATAAAAAATTTTCTATAAAAACTTACTGCTAGAAAAATAAATGACTCTTCTCATTTATCAATTTCTATAATGATGTATTATAGAACAATGGTATTCTTACGTTTTAAGTTATCCACATAGTTAATAATATCTGTACACAAATATTCTAAATACTTTTAGAATATTTAATATAAACTAATAATTTATAATTTCATAAAATGTAGTTGAATTGTCTTTATTCATTAATATGGTTGCAGTGAGTTTATAAAAATACTTACAGACTTTCTGGTTCAGTAAGATGCTATGTGACATTTTAGAACTCCTAGCATCAAGTTGGAGTCTACAACACTGTAAGAGAATAGAAACGACTTTCGAGTTTGAATCAGTTGACTGCTTCTCTTAGCTTCGAAGCTCTCTTTTCCCATCTCAGGAGGAATCGTAAGATTCCTATCATCATCAGAGTCCAATCATCATCAGAAGTTGTGATGTAAAAGCATCTGCAAAGATAATTTCAGAAATACTGGCTACTGTTGTGGAAAATCTAAAGACCTAAATAGAAACTTCTGTATTTTTATTTCCTACTAAATATTTGTCCATCTAACTCAGTAAGAAACTGCATCTGAGTTTCTTATGTACCAGTCCTTTTCTATGTATATATGTTTTGGTTTTTTTTGTAGAAACAGAGTCTCACTTTGTCGCCCTCGGTAGAGTGCGGTGGCATCACACAGCTCACAGCAACCTCCAGTTCCTGGGCTTAGGCGATTCTCTTGCCTCAGCCTCCCAAGTAGCTAGGACCACAGGCACCTGTCACAATGCCCAGTTATTTTTTTGTTGCAGTTCATCCAGGGCTGGGTTTGAACCCGTCACCCTCTGTATATGGGACCAGTGCCTTACTGACTGAGCCACAGGTGCCACCACCCCCCCCCCTTTTTTTTTAAGACAGAGTCTCATTCACTTGCTCTCAGTAGAGTACCATGGTGTCATATGTCACAGCAACCTCAAACTCTTGGGCTCAATTAATCCCCTTGCCTTAAGCCTCCTGAGTAGCTGGGACTACAGATACCTGCCACAACAGCCCAGCTATTTTGTTTTTAGAGATGGGGTTTCACTCTTGCTCAGGCCACAACACCGGGCTATTTTTAGAGATGGGATCTTGCTCTTGTTCAGGCTGGTCTCTAACTCCTGAACTCAGGCAGTTCACCTGCTTTGGCCTCCCAAAGTGCTAGGATTACAGCATGAGCCACTGTGCCCAGCCTATCAGTTCTTACTAAACATTATTAAAGAAATCACTCAACAAAATTCCTAAAATAAAATCACTTTTAATTGTATACATGTTATTTTAAATTAGTATAAACATCTTTAAAGTAAATACGTATTTGAATATTATAACATAACAGGTCTAATTTTAACATTCTTCCTAAAGAACACTTATAATGGATAGTCTAATTTGGGTTAATTGAATCACTACTCAGTTTTATCTTTTGAAGTGTTTTCCAAACAGGACTTTGCTCAATGATATAAGCTTTAGTTGTTATCATTCTGTAGCAGATGGTATCTATGTATGGTTTGGAGGTAGTCTGGAAGATATAAACATGCAGCATTATTTTCAGAAATAAGGTATTTTTATTTGGTCACATAAATACCTAATTTTGATTTAGCAAATATCTCTCGATCACCTAGGTGCTAAGTACTGTGTATAAGTCATTAAGAGTATTAGAGAAGAAAATACCTGATCTCTATCTTCAAAGAATTTCAAAAATACAAACCAAAAAGTAGATACTATAAGAATTAATGGGGATATGTTCCGAGTGTAAGAATAAAAAATGCCTAATTCTGCCTAGGGAGCTTGGAGGCATACATTACAGGAGGACAAGCATGAAAAGAAAAGTGGACGATTGATGGGGGGAATTCCGTAAAACAGTATGTTTGTACTCTTGACAGTTCATTATAGCAATCTGACCAATATTTATACTTTATAATTTGAAGGAAGACATCAGTTATCAATAGGGTCAGCCAATGCTTTTGTGGCTCAAATGAGTCATAAATTGTAAGTGGCTACTGGAAATAGAGAAGACTTCTAAGTTCAGGATTGGGAAAGAGTTGCATGCTAAAATAGCAACTTGTCTAAAAACAGAGGCAAGGTATTTACCAGTCCTCAAAAGAGTGGCAATCTGAAGTCAAAAACGTTAAAATGTATGAATATGTTATGTATGTATGTATGTGTCACTTTCCATGGGTGACTCACCTTAGCTATAATGCACATAAGATTAATAGCATTTACTGCATTGTGTGCCGGAAGTATTCTTAAGTTACTACCCAGGAATCTGAAAAACAATTCATAAATTATAAAATCATATAATTTATTGACATTTGTTCTCTTAAATAGGTGGAAAGAAGACACAAACTTCTACTGTTTTAAGCATTCATGCCCTGCTTTATTTCACAGAAAATCTGAGGTGGCTTTATAGCCAGAACTCATCTAAAAAGTGTTCCCTTTTGGTTTGTTCTTGCAGGAGAGGCCCACAGATTAGCCTGAACTTTGAAACCTGTCATCAAACAGCTATTTGACAGATTAACATCATTAAGTTTATCTTCTAGCCAAACAAAATTCACCTGCCTAAAAAGAATTAAGAACTAAAACACAGTATAAGAAAAATAAGTCTATAGTGTTATTCTTTCATACCTCTGCTGAATCCTGAACATCAGTTTCCATTCTTCAGGCCCATGGAGGGCAGCCGACAGAACCAAAAAACTATTTCGGTGAATGTCAGTAAACTTCTCAATTTTGTCTAGAAATAATTCTTCAGCCGACATAAAGCATTCTTTAGTATCCATCAATAAAAATGCTACTCCTAGAAAAGGTGAATATGATATAAAACATTAGTCATTCAGATCAAATTGTGCTGTATACTCAATAAACATCAACAAAAATAGCTTAACAAATGTCTAGACCCTGAAACTCTAAAGGAATAGAAATTACATGTAACAGAACTCTTACATGACAAAATGGTTTTGGTAGTTCTTTGAAGTGTTCTAACAATGGCTTGTTCTAAATATTTAAGAGAAAATTCTTTGGTACTTTTTTTTTTCCAGACGAAGGCACTGCCCATATGCAGGTAATAGCTAGCTTTTTAGTTACAAGATGAATTATGTTTTAGAAGTTAATTTTTCTTTTTTTAAATGTTTACTGGTTTATTATAAAGAATATTACAAAGGATACATATGAAGAGATGCAGAAAACTAGGTATGTGGGAAGGCACTCAGAATTTCAATGCCCTGTCTGGGCCTGCTCCCTCCAGTGACCTCCATGATTTAGCAACCTGAAAGCTCCTATAAGGATTGCTAAAAAGCTCTAATCAACTAAAGAAGGGTAGACTTAAGCAAGCCTTCAATTATTTCGTGGAGAAATCTTTCTACCAGAATGTAAAGAATTATATAAATTAATACACTCACTGAGCAGATATCTAGGATCTCTGAAACAATGTCAGGCCTACAAGAATGGTCCTAAAGGGACAATTGATTTAATTACAGCTCTTCAAAAGATAAAAGATGTTGGAAAGACTTAATGTGAGGAAAGAAACTATATGATTACATACTAATTAGTGAACTTTGGCTACTTATCCATATGTGTACAACCTCTCTGAACATCAGTTTCCTCATCTGTAACATGGGAATAACAATTCTTTGTTAGGTCTGTCAGAAGGATTGAATAAGATAATGTATATAAAGTGACCAAGCACATAGTAGTATTCAAAAATAGTTTATTTCTCCTTAAAGGGTTCTCTGTTCAACTGAAGAACGAGTTTAAGGCTGAACTGCTTTCAGCCTTGAACTCTATTCTTAGGAGCTTTACAAAGTACTTGTTTTCCAGAATCTCTGCTAGAGTAGAGGTCTATTTGCAACTCTCCTAATAAATCCTTTACCTCTAACTCTGATCACTTCTCATTTTCTCAAGCATAGGTGAAGCTGCTCCCTTCTCATTTCCCCAGCCTTCTCTTATCCTAATCTAATTCCTTCCTGTACTTTTTCTATGACTCACAGTTGTACAGTTTTGTAATTTCAGGAACATTCATTTGTCCTCATAAGGTTTTTTTTTTTTTGGAGACAGTCTCAGTATGTCGCCCTCGGTAGAGTGCTGTGGCGTCCCAGCTCACAGCAACCTCCAACTCTTAGTCTTAAGCAATTCTTGTGCCTCAGCCTCCCAAGTAGTTGGGACTGCAGGCACCTGCCACAACACCCAGCTATTTTTTGTTGCAGTTGTCATTGTTGCTCAGTGGCCCAGGCCCAGTTCGAACCTGCCAGCCTCTGTGTATGTGGTTGGCGCCGTAACCACTGTGCTACTGATGCCAAGCCAAGGTTTTTTATTTGTTAAGATTTATATTATATTCAAGAAAGTCTCATACAAAATCATGAAAAACATTATCCTATATTGATTAGGTTAGTAAGTATGAAATATCTGATTTCCTTAAGTACTAAGTTTAATAGCTCTTCTCTTTTATCTTTCACTTTGACATTTGTTTTTCTTTTAATCTTTTGTGTGTGTGAAGGAACATCTTCATTCTTTCAAATGCTTGTTTTGGCTTGTGATTATCTTCCAAAAATTTTCAGAGCAATTTTTGTGAAACCATAGATAAGTCATGGTTAATTTTGACTATGAGTTCCATTGTGGAACCCAGGCATCAGAGGAAGCTTGAAATAACAATGAAGTGTTTGGGAAGGATGTGGCTAATGAATGCATAGAACATCAATGGTTTGAGAAGTTCTCTTCTTGTGATTTTAATCTTGAAAATGAGCCACCTAAGCAATTTGAGACCAAGGTGGATAATGATGAGCTGAAAGCTGTGGCAGTGAATCCATTTCAACCTCTACATGAATTAACAGCAAGTTCTGATGTGACTATTCTAACAATATTGGATAATGTGAAACAAATTATTAAGGTAAAGAAACTGGATAGATGAATGACTTAAATGAGCATAGAAGAGAGATCATCTGGAAGCTTGCCTTTGCTGTCACAATGTAAAGGGGAACTATTTCTACACTGTAATTGTTACATGTGATATAAAATAGTTTTTTTTTTGAAACAGAGTCTCACTCTATTGCCTGTGGTAGAGTGTCCTGGCATCATACCTCACAGCAACCTCACTTGGGCTCAAGCAATCCTCTTGCCATAGCCTCCCAAGTAGCTGGGACTACAAGCATGCATATGCATGGTTAATTTTTCTATTTTTTAGTAGAGAAGGGGTCTCAATCTTGCTCAAGCTGGTCTTGAAGGTCTGAACTCCAGCAATCCACCTGCCTTTGCCTCCCTGAGTGATGGTATTACAAGCATGAGCCACCATACCCAGCCAAAATACATTCTGTTTGACAATCACAAGTGTCTGGAACAATGTTTGGATAAAGATGAAGTGCTGAATTGAAACACAGTCTAAACTGAATATTCATCAAAAAAAGGTAATGGTGGGCGGTGCCTGTGGCTCAGTGGGTAAAGCGCTGGCCCCATAAACCGAGGGTGGTGGGCTCAAACCCAGCCCCAGCCAAACTGCAACAAAAAAATAGCTACTCGGGAAGCTGAGGCAAGCGAATACCCTAAGCCCAAGGAGTTGGAGGTTGCTGTGAGCTGTACCGCCACAGCACTCTACCGAGGGTTCATAAGTAAGACTCTGTCTCAAAAAAAGAAAAAAAAAAAAGGTAATGGTTTCTGTTTGGTGGTCTAGCACTGGTATTATCCACTATAGCTTCAAGATATCTTGTCGATAGATTATGGCAATGCCTGCTGCAACCAATTGGACAAAATGATAAGGATACTTGCAGTTAAGCATCTGAGATCAGCCAACAGTGGCCAATTCCTTTGCAAAACAACACCAGATCACAAACAATACTGTTCAAACTACAGAAGATGGACTTGGAAACACTTTGTCATCTACCATATTCACCAGACTTTGCACCAACTGACTAACACTTCCTCCAGGTTTTTGGCCATTTCTTGCAAGGAAAAATATTCAATTCTCAATAAGCTGGGGAAAACACCTTTCATGATTTCATCGCCTCTCGCCCTCTAAGCATCTTCTCACAAGCTACTGTTAAGATGCCAAAACTGTGTTGGTAGTTTTGTTGCATACTTTGATTAAATGTACTCCTTTTTTGAGATATTATGAACATTTCAGATTTAATGAATTAATTTTATTTTGTATCTGAATTTTGACCAGTGTTGTGTGATGTTGATCTCTTAATTCAGGTAATATTTTTACATAAATATTGATTGCTTAGAAAGTATCTTTTATTATTTTTATATCAGTTCCAAAGCTTTACATTCTCTACCAGACTCTAATGGTTCAGCTCTACTTTAACAAATGTAACTTTGAAAAGGAATATATTTTGTAGTTGGCCATATGCACTGCTTTTGCAGCAATAACAAAGCATTAACACATTTACCTCTCCCAAAAGGTAATACCTTAAGCTCATTACATAGTTAATATTAAATTATTGAAATTCATACCCACATATTTTATAAGAAACTTCAATTAAAGCAGTTAGACAATATACCATACCAGAACGAGAAAATATAATTGATCCACTTTCCACTGAATCTGAATACCGAACTTTATGGTTTCGATTTTCTAGGGCAGTGGCAACTTCATTATTCTTTAAAAAAAATTCAGAAATACAAGTGTAAAACAAGCTTACAATGATTTTTTATTAAAGCTTATAAATAAAGTTTAATCACTTATAACTCTACCACGTAAAGATTTGATCACCAAAAGAGAAACTAAATATGCTTGCTTGTGGCTCAGCGCCTGTGGCTCAAGCGGCTAAGGCGCCAGCCACATACACCTGAGCTGGCGGGTTCAAATCCAGCCCAGGCCCGCCAAACAACAATGATGGCTGCAACCAAACAATGGCCAGGCAGGCGCCTGTAGTCCCAGCTACTTGGGAGGCGGAGGCAAGAGACTCGCTTGAGCCCAGGAATTGGAGGTTGCTGTGAGCTGTGAAGCCACAGCACTCTATCCAGGG
>CAUYRH010134205.1:0-22526 GCA_963574655.1 Perodicticus potto
GGCGCCTGTAGTCCCAGCTACTTGGGAGGCGGAGGCAGGAGACTCGCTTGAGCCCAGGAATTGGAGGTTGCTGTGAGCTGTGATGCCATAGCACTCTATCCAAGGTGACAGCTTGAGGCTCTGTCTCAAAAAAAAAAAAAAAAAAGAAAGGTAGATCTTAGTCTTTAGCAGAGCTCGGTAATCTTCAGCAGAGAGACGCCATGCTGGCGTTCTGCAGGCAGCAAAGGAGACAGAGTCAGAGTAAGCGGGTCCGTGATAGAATGTGCATCCTTTTCGACAGCCTTCTCCTCCAGCCTAATATAAGGCTGATCTCATGCCCCTCAACACCACAGGTGTAGAGACTGCCAATTCACCACTACTCTCATCTCGCGAGCTCTCATGCTTGTTAGGAGAGCTAAATCCTTCTCCATGGCCTTTTCACCAAGGTGTTCCATTATTGAGCTATACAGGTATTTCTTATAACTTTCACTCCTAGCCACAGGCTATATGGGCTGCAACACAGAGAGAGCACTAAATGAAGACTTCAATACAATCACTATATCACAAGGAGTTAGTATTCACTGATAAAAAACTAAAATGGTGTCATATTTAGACCTCATTTTGATTTTCTAAAAAGTGGGACAGAGCTGTTGTAGAGTTGTATTTAAAATTCAGAGCTCTTAATTTTTAGTTTTACATATATTCTCTTGCTCAATGTTATCTTTCAAATATTATATATATATAAATGATTGACATTGTAAGTTAATTATGACAGGGCAACAATGTCATATTCTCACAAATTCTTTGAAAAAAAGCAAAACAATTATTTGAATACATAATTTGGGGAATCTTCACAGAATAGACAGAATCGTAGGCTTCACTTCTAGATCTTTTATGAAGAGGATGCTTTTTCTCCCTGAGAAGTATTATACTACAGCTGCTGTCTCAATATAGTCAACTAATTTTGTAATTATAAAATGATCTGTTTAGATAACAAATCATTCCATGTATAGAGAAGTTTAAAATTAATTAAAAGTTTAAGAGTGATTTATCTACTCTCATTCCTTATTCTTGTAATCTTCTAAGTTATTCATTGGTCAAATGTTAAATGAAAATTTCCTGAGATTTATATAGAAAACTTTCATAATAATGTGTAAATCTATGTTATCTTTCCATCATTAAGTGTTTGGTAGTAACTTTCAAGATAATGTATAGAATGTTCAATGCATGTATTTCCTCAGGAGATACAAATCTAAAATTGCACTGGATAGCTGCAACTGTCTTCGAATGTATTACAAGGCAGAGTTGGGTACTGATGTGCATTTATAAGATTATTTTGTTGTCAAAAAGCTGAATAACTGGATATTAAAAAGCTTACTTATGGACACATTCCTTGAAATCAATAAAATATGGAAATATGTTTAAGGTCCAATAGAGTTCACATTACTTTCTGAATCCTGATATTGGATAAATGTGGACTACTAACTAAATATGTTGAACAATAATATTGATAGGGTGGTTTTATAATATGCTAAAAGTAGGATATGTATCCAAGAAGAAGTCGGAACAAGGTAAACACCTTTGTATTATGCATTATAATTATTTGATTTTTTTTCCCTTGGGGAGGAGGGAAGATTTTCCCACACCTTATAAATTACATTATTTTCAGCTGAATTTTTATCTTCTCAAAATGTTCCCTTATTGCTCCTGGATCCTCTGATCTTTTATTTTGCAATGTTGTACTCAAGCCACATAAAAAAATACATTAATTAATACCAATGTATCACAGGAAAATATTTCAATTACAATGAAATATTTTTGAGTGGTGGAACTAAATGCATTTGAGATGCATTTGAGTGGTGGAAATAAATGCATTTGAGATTCCATTTAACAATCTGAATATAGGATTCAAAACATTTTCTTTTAGATATAATATGCAAAGAAAAATATTAAGAAAATCACTTGAGTTTGAAAGTACAGCATTTTTAAATTCCATTACTGGAATTCTGGGTCAAATACATTAGTCTTTATTACCATCAAGATAGAGTTATAAGTTTGTGAACTAAAGGAATAGGTTTGGTTAGCTTACAAGAGAGATTTAAAGCAAAGGTTACTGAGATTTCATCTGACTTTAAATTTTACTGTGTCAACAGCATCAAATGTCTTTATTAAGTCTTTCACTGTCATTTTTGAAACTGACTACATTTTTTAAAAGAGTCTTTTTTAGGATCATAATTTTTAACGAAAGTTTTTGAAAATAGAAGCATGTTATAAAGCAAAGCTATATAGATGTAGAGATTTAAATTACACTTACTTTTATTAATTACTACATATTGAATGTAATTCAAGATAAACATATTGCTTGATTTATTATTGTTATACTTCTCTACTTTAAAGCCAAATCTTGATGTTGTAATGATATTTTTAAAAAAATCTATGTAGCTTCTTTTTTATAAAACTGACTATCATAGTTCATTATTAAACATGAAAATAGACTTCCAGAAATTTTGAAACCCAAGTACAAAATAAAATTTTTAGACCTAATCACCAATTTTTTTCACACAATGTAGTAAATTTTAAATAATTTGCATACATATTCCATGATTTTAATCTAGATGTTTTTTCATTACTTTGCAAGCTTTTCTTCAATTCTACTACCTTTTTTTATATGAAAGTGAAATTATATATTTTTTTTTACCTGAGTTAATTTTTGTGTCTAAACACAAGGATAAAGAAGTATATTTTCCATGCATAATATTATATACATTAAATGCCATACAGTGGTAACAATGCAGTGTAGGTTTCCTGGGAAGCAGACTCGGTGATAGAAATATACAAGTGGGAGGTGTATTTACTGGGCAGTGCTGTCTAGATGAGGACCAGTGAGAGAGGAAGAATGAAGCAGGATGGACAGAGCAAGAAGTTGAACTCTATCAAAGTCCCAATAAATACCTCAGTTGATCCCTTGAGGAACCTCTGAGCTTGGGAAAGCCCCTCAAAGATGTCTAAATTGAGGCAATGGCCAATCTTTGGGTATCCGCCACCCCACAAACACGAACCTTGAATGAGACGACTCTCTTTAGCCAGAGGCTATTTCCAGAGAAGAACTCAGCAGAGAGCAGCCAAATACCAATATTCCCAGTAGCTGAGGGAAGCAGTGCTTCAGTCTCAAAGGGATTGGGGGATTTGTGAGAATCTGGGAAGCACATCATAGCATCAACTACAGATGATCAAAAAGAACAATACATAATTTATAACAAAGTTCTGCCTCAATCTCAGATACAATTGAATTTAAAATTATGAAAAGGTAAAATTCTAGCAAGCAAGCAAAGAAACTACCTGAAATGCCAGCTACTGGAATTATAGAAACCTGATAGTAAGAGAGAAGAAACACCCCCCTCCCCCCCAAAAAGACCTCTAAATCATGAGGAGAATTATTTCCAGAGAAAAACACCCCCCTCCCCCCAAAAAAGACCTCTAAATCATGAGGAGAATTATTTTTATTTATTATATCCAACAATACTCGTTTTGTTGTTGCTGATTTTGTTTTGTTTGTTGTTTTTTTTCCCCAAGGACTCAAAAAATAGACAAATCAAATAATATTTATGAATAAAAATAGAAGATAATTTCAAAAAACAGATCATGCCAAATCTTATAGACAATAGAAAAAGAAGAAATACTTCAATTCCACCACCTTTTACGGACAATTTTTATCCAATATTATATCATATATGTAAAGAGTTTCTTGCTTTTATCAACTAATTGCAGAATATGTTTATCTATTTCTTGTTGTCACTGGGTTAGAAAACTAAGCTAATAGTTTAGTTTAGTTAAAACTGGATGATATATTTTATATGGTGGTCCCTTTGTAATCAATATGAAATGGCTGTATTTCTTAAATTACAATGTAACTCTTACTTTCACTGTGGTAAAGTGTGGTAGGCAGTCTCTAAGACTGCCCCTAATTTTCACTCCCTGTTATTCATACTATGTTCCATTCCCTTTCCCTTTTAGGCTGGATTTCTTAAAATGTATCTAATGAATATAATATGGCAGAGTGATGAGATTCCACCTCTAAAATTAGTTATAAGAAGATTGTGGCTTACTCTGGCCAAGTTAATTTCTTTAGCTGGTTTGGATTGATTCCCCTGGAGATAGTCAGCTCCTCTTTCTCCAGGCAGCCCCTTCAAAGGCCCATGAGAATAAGCTTCAAAGCAGATAGCCATCCTTTGTAAGTGGGTCTTTCTCACAGGAGCCTTGAGATGATTTTGGTCCTGGCTAATACCTTAATTTCAGCCCGAGAAAGGACCCCAAGCCAGAGGTCCCAGCTAAACCTCCTCCAGATTCACAGAAACTGTGAGATAATAATTTTTTTGAGCTCTTAAGATTAAAACTGAAAACCATTCTTCTAAGTGAAAGGTCACAAGAATGGAGAAACAAAGACATGTACTGCAATTGGAGCTAATCGATCACTGATGTTTACATATGAAAAGACATAAATCTCAAAAAAAAAGTCAAGCTGGGGGAGAGGGAGGAGGTGATTAATTGTACACGTCTTTAGTACAGTGCGTACTGCCTGGGCGAAGGTACTTATAACTTGGTTCGATCTGCACAAAAACAAAATATATAAGCAAAACATGTGTGCTCCCTAATATTCTGAAATTTTTTTAAATCATAAAAAATACATTTAAAAAAATCTGGTTGCCATATGGCTTTATGAAGCAATATGCCTTTAAAATTCTGACTTGGTTGTATTTGAGAAAGAAACACACATGAGATAACATACAGTATTGTAGAGTAATTTGCAAGAGTAGGCTTTCTCTCCTTTATCTGAAATTATCGTCCCAAGAATGCAAATTCCTATTCTATCAGTAATAGCTAGCTTAAAATTAGTTTTCCACAAAACTAATGATTTATCTTCTCCCCACCCTCAAATGATATATCCAATCCCAGCTTGCCCCTAAGGTCTTAAATGCAGGATAAGTTATATTTCTAAGAGGAGAAGGCATAGAAGCTTTTCATTTAAAACTCTTCAACACTATACCTTACATCTCGCTGTATTTCATATGTTTCCTAATTTGTATCCTTTAAAATAAAACTCCAATCATAAGTATAGCACATTCTTGATATTTGTGTATCTTTCTAGCAAGTTATCAAACTTCAGAGGGTCATGGGAATCCCTTAGATTTGTAGCCATTGGTTAGAAGTCCATCAGGTGGCCTGAGGGTCACAAATGCAGCTAGCACCTGAAGTGAGGTCGGACTTGCAGCGTTTGACAATCTCTAGTAGGTAGTGTTAGAATTGCTTTGCAGTATTGCAGCTTCAAGATATCCATAAGGCGAAGGCTAGGTACTGAAATGCAAAAGTAAAAATTGGAAATATAAAATAAGAATTATGTAGATAAACTTTCAGGGAAAAAATGAGTTTCCGACAAAATAAGATGGGGAAAAACGATTAGAGTAAATGTTAGGATTACGATCCATTGGGGATTGCATGTATTTAAAAAAATGGAAACAACTCTTCCTTCTTTTCCAATATCCTGGGATTGTTGGAAATGTTTTTGATAGGAATTCAGATGTGTTAAATCTTTTTACCATCATAAAGAAAAATATTTTTTTGAGCTATTTGAGACTTCACAGATGTATGGTACGTGAACTTGAGTAGGAAATGCCAAACAGTTTTTCTCCTTTCCCAAATCAATTTGAACCTTTCAAACTGAGATTTCAATTTATTTTTTAAAAACCTCAGACTGTTTCTATAGTGTCTGAAGGACTGAAGGCAAAAGAGCATTAAGGAAGACTGAAATGTGTAGTACTGAAGCCAGACCCTGTCTTCTTCTGGGAATTCCGCATGGATTCCTAGTGCCTCTGAAAGTTTCATCTGTTCATTTCAATCCTCCTTTATATAAGCCAGTAATATTGGTTTTATTCTTTAAAATAGAATAGATTAGTCATGTTTGACTTACCATTTCTAGGTATAACAAATACCTCCTTTGAGTATCTTTCTATATAATTTTAAGCACTTTAAAAAAAGCAAATGCTGCATGTTTTAATGTGGAAAACAATGAAAAAAAGATAAAAGTTGACCAAAGGATGAAAGAATGAGACAAAATTATACATTTACAAATACATCATTATACCAAAGAGAATGGTATAAAATATTAAATGTCAAACAAAAGAACATTTACAACACAGGCCACGAATGTTTTCTACTCTTTTATCTTATACCACCTCAAAATTAATGACAAAAAGTGAAATAAACATTCAGCTTCTTTTTTTTTTTTCTAGGTGATCATTTTCTTTTCTTTTTTATTTTCTTGCCCAGAATTGGAGAACTTTTGTATAATCCAGTGTAAAGGAAATCAATAGCTCCAGATTCCTCATTTTTTAAAGTGGAGTAAGTGTTGCAAACTAATCAAGGGAATAAATCATCAAGCAATAAATATTTAACAACTCTTCATCACGTTAAGAATTTAAAGTACAAAGTATTAGTCTTACAATTTCCATATCACCAAATTTATTCCCTAAATACAATGGCTAGCTTGTTTCAAGGGTACTAAAATAAAGTATTGAAAAATTCTTACATCGTCAATATTTCTTTTTGTTGATTAGCTGTCACTATTTATTCAAGAGAGCCAAATCAGCATATTTGAGAGATTTTTTTAATACAAAATTTTAAAATTATTTTGTGACATGCTATATAAATTGCATCCATAGGGTAGGGGAATAATATTCTCTATTTTTTTATAAGCACAAGTAATTTTACTTTATATTTCTTATTTCCCAATGCAAATTTAATCTATTGCATGTACTGTAGTGATTCTATTTCAATTCATTCTTTTTGATGTTAATTCACCCTAGTTATTTCATTAAAAACATTTGGTGAGATCAAATAAACTGGTTTTATAATCCACTAATAATTCACCACTCAATATTGAAAACATCATCTAAGCAACACACTTTAAGATCACTCAAGGCTGAACTGCTCTCCATTGGCAAAATCATTTCCTAATGAATACTATGTGGATTCAGAACCTGCCTCTCAAGATTGGTGCCCCCTGCTCCTCTCTTGCTCATATAGCATGAAGGATGCTTCTTTATCCTCTGATAACACAAATGGTTTGCTGAAACAATTCTTCTTTTCCAATGTGGCCCCTTAAGAGTTGCACTTGATTCTCATTTTCCTTTGCAGAAAAGTATCACCATGCTTGTCTCCTCAGAGCCCCTCTATCACCGGGCCATGGAAGAAGCAAGGAACACACTGTACTCATTTCAACCTGGGCAGCATTCTAACACTCCTTTAGAGTATATGAGTAGCTCTTTCCTTATCTTAGGTAAAACTTGGACTAACTAATTTAAGCGAATGAAGGAGAAACACTGGGACTAAGTTCCTTACAGTATTCTGTGTTGGGGAGAATAATTCCTTCTATATGAGTGCCAAATTGTGTACTCTATACAGCTATTTTTCGTTTGTTTGTTCATACAAATATGGGATATAAGAGGAAATTTCTTGAAAGATACCTGTGGCATTATTGCAAGATACAATTTCGAGTCTACCAAACATTTACATGTTTCAAAGCATCCTGAATACGTGAACTGATTTATTCCTGGGACCTATCTAAAAGACCGTAACTCTAGTCTTTGAATCCAGGCCAGGCTTCTATTAACACGCCTGGAATGAGTTTAGTTTATACCCATTAAAAGAATACCAAACTAGTTTCTCGTTTGTTTTGGTTTAGGAATCCTGTGGACAATTAGCAAATTAAATTTTTTTTCTGATATGAATCCTTGTGATTAGCTGGCTCTATGTGTCTTATCTATAATATATATAGCATTTTGTTCATATAAAAAATAACAGACTCTCAGAGAATCCACAGCTTCTGACACTGTGGTACAAATATATGCTGTCTGCTTCCTCAAGTCTTCTCTTCCTACTAAAATCTGGAAGCAGGTTTCCATAATAGCATCTCCCCACAAGGTCACAAAGACACAAAAAATTATCAGCAAAGTCACATATAGAAGCTGGTGTTCTCCTTAGTAATATGTTTCTCAAGATGAGTTCATATTTTCCAGGCTCTCTTCTCAAACATAACTCGGGAAAGGGTGACTTTATCCCTTATTATTTTCCTCCAAATTCTCTCACTTCGATGTTCTTGGAGGCCGTTCTACTGTTATCAAATCAGGAAAAATTTGAAGCAGTTGGAAACACACCCCGGTGATGCAATTGGGCCATTGAACCCAGACTGTGGAAAAGTCACTCATTTTTTAAAACTTACTCTAGTGTAAAATTATATTTTGTGTGTGTGTTTTGTGTGTCCTCAGATCCTTTAAAAAAGTTAGCAATTCTAAGTTTCAATTCTAAATATCAATTAAAAGAACACAAAATTCATTGTTTGTGTGTTTAATACTTCTGTGTTTATACTTCCCACCAAAGCAGGCTGACATCGGATTCTAATGCTTGTCCTCTGAGGAACTGGGTGTGAAGCATGAGAAGCATCAGCTTTTCAAATTATTAAAGCAAATGTGAGTTTGATCATTCAAGGGAAGCATTGCTGCTTCCGCTGGCAAAGTGAGCTCAGTAGAGATGGAGGTTCAGGGAGCACTGAGTTACCCAAATTCTCCCACACAACATATCTTGGAGCTGAGCTATTCCCAATCAATGAACCCATTTCACATATGCCATTTGGTGGGACCATCATTGCATCTACTATTTCACATCAGGTACCAGAAGGATGATGAGAATGAATATTTTTCATTCAGCCATCAAGGAACATTAGTGGTCCTAAAACTCCCTATGTGCTACTTTGCAAGTTGAACTAGTAATGTAATGATTTGTGCTTGTGATTGAACAATCACTGTCATTAGAGGCCACTATGTTAACCTTGGTGACTGAGCTCATCATGGTACATGTATTCATATCGTTTTAATACAGTAACTACTCACTTCAGTAAGTACTTTCTTTTAAATGAGTTTTCCTTCTAGTTGACGAAATTCTGATTAAGGTTGTTTATGTTTTTATTTTTGTTTATTCCCTATTATTTTTTCTCCCCAGTCCTTATGATAGTTTTAAGAGACATCTACAATGGTTTCTGCTCTCTTAATCACACACTACCTATCTAATCTACTCTTGAAAACATAACAGATTTGCTTGGCTCATCATTTTGATGTGACTCTCTTCCTACACTTCCATTTGTAAGTATGAGAATTACACACATATATAGTACAGATTTGCTCAGAACTACTCACAGATTTGCTTGGCTCATCATTTTGATGTGACTCTCTTCCTACACCTCCATTGCTCTAGGAAGACAATTTAACATGCTATTTCACTTGAGAAAGTAGGGGTTATAGTAGTATATACTACTAATAGTAAATATACTATTAGTAGAGTCTATAGAATTTTAGATGAGAGATAAGAGTAAGGAAATGTTATTTGGTCACTTTATTTAGATATATTTTTAACTTTTAGCTTTAAAAATAACAATAATGGGCAAATATAAAAAAAGAAAGAAACCAAACAATTCTAGAATATTTTCAGGTTTATATGGTATGAATAGAAATGCTTATTATCCACATACTTCTTTGTTTTACATGGTAGCACATGTAAGAAATTAAACATCACTAATAAAGTAATATTAAAATTGATAACTGAAATTTTCTCTAAAATAGATATAAATCTATTTCTCAGTTTGACAACAAAGTCATCAGGTTCTTCCTCCTCACATATTCGACATAATTTATCTAAATTTTTACAAATTATTTATATTGTATATAAGAGAATTTAGTTCTCTTACCCATCAATATGTCCTTACTTTTAATCTAAACATTGAATTTTTATTCTGGATGCAATACAAGATATTTATTTAGAATTTATAGTTGGGTTTTTGTACATTCATCTCCATTAAAGTAAACTTTTCTAGTTGGCAGCCAATGAATGGACAGAATAAAACATTTTAGATTTGAATTTTACTCGCAATGCAATAAAATATTCTTAATGTAAAACCCTATTGTTGTCATAAATGTTAAATAAATGAATTGTTGTCAATTGCCCTATTGTTGTCAATTTAAAATGAAGGTGCAATAATTTCCCTGAAAGACTATTATGATTAGAGAGTATATTTCTTAAAATAAGATTCAGTTAACTTTGCAAAAAGTAAACTTGCGATTATCAGTACTTACAAAAGTTTTAATGAAGTACACTTGTCTGTGCATTTATATTTTATTGTTGTCCTTAAAATTTGTAAGAGATAAGAAAATTACCAGTGGGATTTATGTGAAATTTAAAGAAACTAATCTATTCTTAAGCCAAAATTACAGCATCTCAATTAGAATCTTAATTCTGAGTCAATAAAATAGGTAACTTGCTAAAATAAAAATAAATAATTTGAACAAATAAAATAAAAATAGTCTTCTATATCATTCTTATACAGTGTTCAAAGAAGAGACTTGGATCTTCATTCTTCCCATCTTCTTTGATATAGTTTGATATCACAGCAGAATATATCACTAAAAGTATGTCATCATTATTACTGAAGATATAAAAAGCAGAAAGAATGTCAAATATTGAATGAATTCATTTTTCCCAAGGATGAACTAAATAAATTTTACCTTCATTATTATGAAATCTCAGCTAAGATTGATTACACATGCAGAAGAATACAGGACTCATCTTTAATAAGAATTCTCGGTATTTCTGGAGGTTATGACTTGCCATAGGTTTATAAGCTGAGTAAACACTATTTACTGTGCATCAACTCAATAAGGTTTCTCACCAATGCAATTTGCACAACCTATTTGGTTTTAAAGAGGATATGATACCAGCTTATAAAATAATTTCTGGGCAGTGTGTATCTCCATTCATTCATACCTGTACTTAAAACACATAGTATAAAGGTCAGATTGAGAGGCAAAGATGACATTGTAGACTATAAAAGCAGTTGATTGCCACTGAGGTACTTCTACACACTTGGATGAGTATTCCTTTGTTTCTGTTTCTAATATAGTAACATCATTGAAAACCATCACTCTACACTCACCATAATTGAATGGAATAATATTTTATCAGATATTAGCTTTAAATCCATGTATAAATATATTTGACTTAATAAAAATTATCCTTAGAAGAAATATCCTTAGATACAGCTCCAAACCATGGCTCATTGCTTGACACACCAGGCCAACCAAGGGACCCTGTGCAGATAACAGCCTATATAACTATACTAGTGATTCTAGTTAACATGTTCATTTTCTATCTCCACTAATGCTCCTCAAGTTTTTTAATTATTTATTTAATACATTTGTTAAGAACATTTTAATAACCTCTGCTCCAACCTCCTTCTCTATCGTTTAAATACAGAGATTGTTTCCCTCCCTTTCTTGAAAATTCAAGATGGTTTGATTATCATGATATGAGGTCTGACAATTAAGTTCTTGAGCTCATCCTAGAAAAAGTGTTACTGCCTCATTGCTGAATATTACTAGTCTAGTCACCTTGGAAGTACTCCCTTTGAGAAGCTATACACTGATTCCAGCACCTAGTCTACCCGTCAAAGCAATTTGGAACTCTTTTTCCTGAAATGGCCATCAAAAGTATTGTTATATTACCCTTGATGCCCCAAATATCATCAAAATGTCTTCCTCTCAATATTTCTTTTTTCTTGAGTTAACAAAAAAAAAAAAAAAAGAAGAAGCCACTGGGGACCTGGTCAAGTTAGTAGGAAGGGTGTTCCAATACAGTTATTTCTTTACTGCCTAAAAACTCCCTCACAGACAATGCCACTGTAAGCTGGTGTCATTGTGGAGATGCAAGAGCCCATTATTTACACATACCTTTCCAATGCCAAGATTTTCAGTTAAGATTTCCTTTTTCTATATCAATGTTTACTTGCTCTGCCGTGTTTGCCATAATCAACCAATTATTTTGATGCACAACTCTATAAAGTTTTGCAATGTTTCATCAATTCTGCTTGTTACTGGCCACTCTGACCTCTCTTCATTAGTGACAATTTATTTGTACCCTGCCATTTTCTTCATGGCATTATCCCCATAAACTTGGACTAATCTGTCCCTCAATTCACTTTCACTCTTGTAAAGTTTAGCAAGAAATTCAATGTTTGTTCGTTGCTGTAATTCAAGTTCCAACAACCTTGCAATGGCACACAAAAACACCCAACAAAAATAATGAACACCACACAACAAGAAATCACTACCACATGTCAACATGAATACTGTTGTGAGACACTGATATACTAAGGTTATGAAATCTTGCCAAGTTGTTTGTACAGTGCCACCAACATACGGTGCACAATGCAAAGTTTACAAATTTAATTGTCAGATGTCATATTAACTTTTAATTCAACATTTCTCATGCCTGTTTCCATTTTTCCTGTTTCTTATTTTTCTCTTCCTTATCCTATCCATTATCAATTTTAGGTAACTTTCTACTTTAAATTTCATTTTAGTTTCCAAACACATACAAATACTTTTTCAAGTATTATATAAGTATATTTATTCACTGCTTTCCCAACTTCTTGTAATCAATTCTGAGGTAGTTTTGGTGCCTTTAGCTTAGTCATGTGACTTTCAAATTCTCTTTGGTAGGAGATTAGCAGTATGTGGTGAATGACTCAAGATATGTCTTAAGCTGGAAAAGACTTGTTCTCCATTTCCTGAATTGAGTCTCTATAGCCTACCTCACAAAGACCATACATGTTTTCAAATACATTGCATATGAATTTTACCAACAATTGTTTAAGGCTATCATTTTTAGTGCTTTCATTATGATATTTTATCTGTGATTCATGGGCTGTCTGAAGAACTAGGCTTTAAACAATGATTTGTTGTTTTCTGTAGAAGTGAGTTCATTGTAAATTCATGACTTCCCAAAAGGATGATGAAAATTGATCTGATCTGATTACAATATAACTATGAAAAATCACCAAAAACAACCTGTTTATAGTTTAGCACTTTATAAAATCAAATATTTCATTTGCACTTGGAAGGAAGTGAAGGAATTCTACAAAATTGGTATAGATGACTATTAAAAGCTTTGAATCTGATCAATACAAGTCACCTTTTAAAAAAAATTTTCTTTAAATGTTCTATGGCACCTCAAATGATAGTCTCATGATTTGGTACAGCAGTTTCTTGCAATTTACATTGCATATATTTGCATAATAGCCTCTTTACTATTAATATTAAACATCTTTAGACCCCTCAACTATTTTCAGAGGAGTTCAAAATGATTTATATTATTGCATTCTCATTTAACACAATAATTGGCTGTTATCATTACACATATGTGGAGAGCAAAATTTATACTATTTAAATACATATATGAAAACTGTATGTTCAATTAACAGAAGATTCACAAGTTAAACACACAATGTTTTATTGCGATTTCATCTCATTTTTGACAATACTACATTTATTCCGATAAGGCCTAAATTACTTGTCTTTATCAGTTTGGGCTGCCATAACAAAGTAGTATAGCCTCAGTCTATTATAAATAACAGAAATTTATTTCTCACATTTCTGGATACTGAAAGTCCAAGATCCAGGTGCCAGCATGCTCAGGTTATGGCAAGGGCTCTTTCTATATAGCAGACTGCCAGCGTCTCATTGTATCTTTATGATTGGCAAAGGATAAGCTAGCTCTGTTCTCTTTTTATTATAAGGGTACTAATCCTATGCATTAGGGCACTACCTAATGACCTCATTACCTTCCAATACGCCACCTCCAAATGCTATAACATTGGAAATTTGGTCTCAATATATGATTTTTTTTTTTTTATTTTTTTGAAACAGAGTCTCAAGCTGTCACCCTGGGTAGAGTGCTCTGGTGTCATAGCTCATAGCAATCTCCAACTCTTGGGCTCAAGTGATCCTCTTGCCTCAGTTTTTCTATTTTTAGTAGAGATGGAGGTCTTGCTCTTGCTTAAGCTAGTCTCAAACTCGTGAGCTCAAGCAATCCTCCCCCCTCAGCTTCTCAGAGTACTAGGATTACAGGCATGAGCCACTATCCCCCCCCTCAATATCTGAATTTTTGAGAGACAAAACATTCAACTCATAATTATTTAAAAAAAAAAATCAAAACACTTTTCTTGGTTACTACAAAGGTATTTGCAAACTTGGAAGAAATCTGTTTTAAACAATATCCATTACTATTAAAGCCAAGATGTGCCATCAAATATTTATGGATAGAGAGTTTAACATAAATGTTTGCGTATTTTTCAGATGATCCTAATCATTAATAATAATAAGATAAGTAGGAGCCTTAAGAAGTTCTTCATTAATTAAGCAATCCTACTTCTTGAAAAAGATTTAAGCAATCATTACAGAATTCCAAGGCTAGGTCATTAATAACAGGAATATTTTCTTTAAAACTAAACTAAAGTAACAAATATTAACAAAGTATAAATAATCCATTCAAAGGATACATAGGATGTATCTTTGAAATAATTGGAGAATTCATCATTTGTTTCTTTTTGGTCACTTTTTGGCATAGACACATAATGACATTTTCAACTAAGCTTAGCAGAAAATATAGCCATAGTAATATAAAAAATAAAACTCAAAGTTACAATACAGGTATAAACAGTCCCAAAATATGAAAAGCCTATTGTTATTGTTTCATATTTAGTGGTTTAGTAAAGTCATCCCAAATCCAGATTCTTTTCTACCTCATTTTTTTTCAGGTATCTTTATCCTCTTGCTAAAAAACTCTACATTTTTAGACATCACATATGGAAATGAGAAAAAAGAATAAAAGGAAGTGTTTCCTAGAAGATCTCTCAACAGAATTTTCCTTATGCCTCATTAACCAGCCTGGTTCATGTTACTGAGACAAACACAGTCACTGGTATTGAGGTAGATTGTATCAGTCAGGACAAACCCTCTACACCAACTTCTCCTAACGCACATGCTCCCAGTGAGTAGGAGAGACTTCTTAATAGAATTAGTAGTTTATTAAATAAAGTAGATTTTCTTAAGGATGTTTTGTATTATTTTCATGGGGTCTCTATGAATCCATTTATAGCCCAAGTTCTATTCACTACAATAAGAAACATAAGCCTTCGGCGGCGCCTGTGGCTCATCGAGTAGGGTGCCGGCCCCATATACCAAAGGTGGTGGGTTCAAACCCGGCCTTGGCTGAACTGCAAAACAGAAAAACAGGTGGGCATTGTGGTGGGTGCCTGTAGTCCCAGCTACTCAGGAGGCTGAGGCAAGAGAATTGCCTAAGCCCAGGAGATGGAGGTTGCTGTGAGCTGTGTGACACCAGGGCACTCCACCAAGGGCAATAAAGTGAGACTCTGTCTCTACAAAAAAATAAAGAAACATAGGCCTCTGGGTAAGTTTGAAGGGAGAATGCCAACAGCAGATTTGAGAAGGTAGATATTAAACTAATATTTTACAAGAGGATATTACTTGAACCTTGAGCTCTAGGAAATGATTTGTCCTAACTATCGGGAGAGTATTTCACCCTAAGATGGTACAAAAACAGGTGAGAAGAAGGCTGGAAACAACCCAAGTGCCACCCATAAATGAGCAGATTAATACAATGCTGTTGTTGTTGTCCCCGCAATATCACTGAAAGCTATCACAACATGACAGGTAGTACAATGTTGATAAACATACATTGATAGCAAAAATGAGTAAGTTATTGATAGCATTGAGGCTAAACTTGCTATCAAGTAGAAAAAAAATTAGATACACAAGAATTAGGCTCTGTCAAAAAAAAAGTTTTTTTCTTTCATTTCTTCTCCTTCAGTTTTTATCAATCCTGCATAAATCTTTGATATTGTTGTGTCATAGACTACTTAGAAGAAAAAGACTGTTTAGATTCTCCATAGATATATTCTGCATGCCAAATCTAAACAAAAAATATCTAGTTTCTGCAGAAATTTTCCCATGAACATATAACCTCTGTAAACATTATCCTGTAGAAGCCATCCTGATTTATTTTATTTATTCATTAAATCATTTTGTTGAACATCTATTATGTGCCAAATATGGTGACCACATATGGCTTTGTCCCCTTGGTGACACTCTAATGAACAATGAAGGTTAATTGGGAAGAGAGGATATAAACATCAGATAAAATGTAAGTTAATTATATAAAGTATTAGAAGTTGAGAATTGCTATAGAACAAAGATTACTATGATGTGTATTGAGTGTCTAGTTAGGAAGTGCATGGATGCATACGGTAGATTCATTGATAAAATATTAGAGGAAAGACTAAAGAAATATGAGGAATTTGGCAGGGTAGATGTCTTGGTTATAAGCTTTCCAGGCAGAGGGATCATCTCTGAGTTAAGATTATCACAGATCTTCCTCTGCTGCTGGAAGGGCATCATTGCAGGACCTGGGCAGCAGAAGAGCTTCCCAGAGCCCACCTTTCTGCCAGCAGTGCCTTGATGGTTTCCTGGATCTTCTCTCTTTGTGGGGTCCCTGCATCAACAAGATGGCCCCAGACAATACAATGGTGGGTGAAAATAATATGTTTCTACGAAACTGCCTGTCAACGTCCTGTTGAAATCTTGAAGAAGGTGAGGACCAGAGAAACCCTACAGAGGAGTCCTTGCAGAGGCCTAGTAATGGAACCAATTTTTATAAAAGAAGTTGGCAGTCACTTTGATGATTTTGTGACTAATCTCATCAAAAAATCAACCTCATTAGATAATGGTGGGTATGCACTCACAACCTTTTCTGTTCTTGAAGGAGAGAAAAACCACCATAGAACAAAAGATCTGAGAGGATCTCCAGAGCAAGGAAAGATTTTTATACATGGTGATCTCTCTTAGATGAGCTGCTTGAGGTGGACCACATCTGAACAACATATCACACATTTATTGCCCTCCTCATTCTCCTTATCCTCAGCACACTTGTAGTAGATTACACCAGGGAAGGAAGGCTGATGCTGGAGTTCAGTCCTCTGTCTTACGTTTTGGCAAATTTCCTACTGTTGTTTGGACGTGGTGGCTCATGTTCCTGTCTACACATTCAACTCTCTATTTTCTTTTTGAACATTAGGCCAGTGGCTACAAGAAGAGTTCTTTATCCACTAATCAATTATTTCTTCCATGGCTTGCTTTTCATGACCTTCCAGATTGGCATTCTAAGATTTGGACCGGCGTATATTATATTAGTATAAACGCTGCCACCAGCTTCGTTTATTGTTATACTTGAACAGATTCGGTTGATAATGAAGGCCCACTTATTTTTTGGAGAGAATGTGCCTGGAGTTCTAAATTGAGCTAAGGGGAAATCAGGCATTGTTCCAATACCTACGGTCAACTAGTACTTACTTGTACTTCCTGTTTGCTCCTACCCTTATCTACCACAACGGCTAGCCTAGGACTCCCACTGTAATGTGGGGCTATGTTACTTTGCACAGGTTTTGGGGTGTTTTTGTTATGTGTGCTACGTCTTTGAAAGGCTTCGTTCTCCCTTGTTTTGGAATACCAAATAGGAGCCTGTCAGAGCTGGTGTTCTGGTCCTATATGTATTTAACTCCATCTTGCCAGGGATGCCGATTCTGCTCCTGAGATTTTTTTGCTGTTTTTGCACTGCTGGCTCAAGGCCTTTGCTGAGATGTTATGCTTGGAATGTAGTCCTCCATGACTGGCCATGCTTACAAGGATTTTCTCTGGTTGTTCTCCAAGAGGTTCAAACCAGCTGCCATGTTAGCAGTGTTTGCTGTAGTGCACAAATATGCCTTGGATGTTTGCTTGAGCTTTATTTTAATCCCATGGTTTTTGTGCTTTACATGTTCTGTGGAAAATAAAAACTTCCTTCCCTATGATCCTAGGAGAAGGCCAATTTGGAATGTTCTGATGTGGACTTCTCTTTTCTTGGTAATGGAGTCCTGCTGTGCTTCATTCCTGGACTTTTCAATACATGTTTTAGAAGTTCAGACTTTGTTTCCGTCCTTGTCACTGAAGGTTGGCTATTCTCCCTGATTTGGAGCCAGAGGTTTCCAGCTGTTACTGAAGTTACCTGTGTCATTTGGACCACTCCAGGCTTTATGCATGGCTCACTCCATCACAGTTCTCTTGAAGAAAAACTGTTGGAAATTCACTGGAATCTTTTTTTATTATTATTTTTTATTTTTTTTGAGACAGAGTCTCAAGCTGTTGACTGGGTAGAGTGCTATGGAGTCATAGCTCACAGCAACCTCCACCTCTCATACTCAAGCAATGCTGTGGCCGCAGTTTTTCTATTTTCAGTAGAGGCTGGACCTCACTTTTGCTCAGGCTGGTCTTGAACTTGTGAGCTCAAGCTATCTACTCACCTCAGCCCTCCAGAGTGCTAGGATTACAGGCACAAGCCACTGCACCCAGCCTTGTTCACTGGAATCTTGTACCCTTAAGCGGGACTTTTTGTTATTGTAGGGATGGGGACAAGAGAAGGAAGACTAACAGCTAAGTTATTGCTATTTCTTTCTGGGTCCTATCAGCTTTAGCCTTGGTAATTAAAGCTGTTTTGTTTTCTTGACTTCATCCAATCAGAGACTAAACATCATACTTTTTTGACCACTGAATTAGCCAAAAGACTTATGAAGTAATTGTTCAAGTACCTCTGGCTTAGAATTTTTTTCCATGCACATTATTGGAATATAGGCTAATTAAACATCCAATTGGGAAGCAAAAAGACTGCACCATGAACTTCAAGGACACTGCTATAGGCTAAATAAGCAAGAAATAGAAAACAGAACTCAAAGTGGTAAATTGTAGTCAAATCATGCACCTTCCATGACACTGTGAGGGGTCATGTCATGTACAGTGCCAGAGATATTTACCAAGAAATTGTTTCAGTAATGGAGTGAAAGACAATAGTAGATCTAACCAGTGTAGATATCAAGCTTTATCTGCTATAGCATTCATCATATTCTCATTTCTTTTCTTTTAAATCTTTTTTTTTCTTTTGCCGTTTTGGCCGGAGCTGGGCTTGAACTCACCACCTCCCGCATATGGGACTGGTGCCCTACTCCTTGAGCCACAGGCACCACCAAAGGTTTTATTTTTTTTTAGAGACAGAGTCTCACTTTGTCACCCTCAGTAGAGTGCTGTGCCATCACAGCTCACAGCAACCTCCAGCTCTCATTTCTTTTTCCATATTAACTTTTTCCTCTTTTTTTTATAATACAATTCTGCCAGCCACACAGTTATGAAAATATGGAGTCATTTTAATAGCTCCTGCCCCAGCCAGCAGGGGGTTCAACAAGGGCTCAAGGGGAAGTTAACCTGGATGAAAGACAAACCAGACACAAAGAAGGAGGCCAAGTCGAGAATCTGATCAAGGTCTCAAATTTTATTTTTTACAATGCAGTTTATATAGGGGTAAAAAGAAGGAAGCAGACCTAGCTGACGTGATCAGGGCCGTTGGGTTGCTAGGATCCCTAACCACAGAATGCTCTCCGGTAAAGGTCATGGTTGGGGAATTTCTAAGAAGAAGCGGAGCGTTAAGCCAAGGAGGACATGTTGCCATGGCAGTTGTCAACCCTTGACTCAATGGGCTAATCGCAGGCTGGGTCAGTTTGACTTTTGGGAAATGGGGCAGGCTTGAAGAAGTAGAAGTACAAGTTTAAGATTAGGCCTTGACAAAATGGCGAGACCATTGTCTCTATGGCTCCCGACAGCTCCTAGCCATTCCTTAAGAATGGATATATTCTGCTAATTTTACTGTAGAAACATCTCTTGTAAAAGATTATGCATATTGCAATCTCATAAATTTGTGTCGTATTTTTAGTTCTGTCTACATGTTCCTTCTACCTATAATACATATTCATTATGGAGCCTAAAACCACCTTTCTAAATGTAATCCTCAGTTCTCTTACCACCTGTCTACTCTGTATTTTAATGGTGCTTCAATCCTACACAAATTCTCACTATTTGTAATGTGGAAAGGCAGAGTTTTTGCCTGAACAACTTTATGATTTTGTTATCTTGAGCATACATCATTTTCCTATGGTTTAAATTTATTAATTTTAGTATTTCTGCTACATTACTACTTGGGAATTTATACTAAATTATAGTCATTTTATTTTTTGATGCACAGAAAAAAATATCTTTCACCAACTAAATAGTTTCTGATTGCGTGACTAAGTGATTTCAATAAAATAATGTATTGTATTAACTTAGTAAAGACAATGGTTTTAATAATTCAAAGGTTTTATTTCTCAGTAAGATTTTGTATAATTAGGTGCCATACTCTTGATTGTTATCAAAAGAAAAACCATAAACAAAATAAAATAAATTAATACCAAAATCAAAATTCAAAATAAATATTTTATACTACAAACTGCAAATAAAACCAAATACATGTAAAATGAAAACTATATCCAACTTTTTGACAGATATTCAGACGAGTAATTACACTTTTCCACAATGTAGCTAAGCTACTTCTGCCACTAATAACTCAACTCTGAGCCTTACTCTCTATGAAGAATACAGATAAGAGGTACAAAAATTAGAACATACAAAGCTTTCCCTTTCCAGAACTATGGTAGTTTGTGATGAGACAGGATATCATGGATAGGCTAAAAGAATGTCATGGTCCAGGGTTTTGTTTCTCAATTTACCAACCTGTGTGGCCTAAATCAGTTGACTAGAATGAAATTAGAAACTGCCCCATTATCTTAGGCTTGGCAGTAGGGAATCAAGAGGTACACTATATTTTCTCAGGCTTATACAAAGATAATTCTTGAGCCTCCAGAAGTCCATACGAAACACTTCAGAACTCTAGGGCTTATAAAGTGAAACCTCTGTGGTTGTAAATGTTAAGTCTAGAGGACCATAGCCAGAACTCATTGTTAGTAACCAGCCACTTTCAAATACACCCCGTCAGCCACCAGGCCATGAAACTGGCTGGTCTAATAACAGCCTAGAATTTAATAAGAGAAAATCCAGAGGTCTTACTGGTTCTATAGAATTCATCTTCCCTCTACAGTGAAAGGTTGTAAGCTAGTTTGTAAACTAGAAGGGGAAGAATTTGGTGGCAAAAATCTGGAAGACTCTTTGCCTCCATCACAGAGTTTTGCCTGCAAGTCTAAACTGCCCTCCAAAAAACTATTCAAATTAAGTCAGTCTAACATAACTAGAATAGATTTAATTAAGCTTGCACTTGTGCCAACTCCACAGTAAAGAGATATCAATTGAAAAAGAAAAAAAGTACACATATAGCTCCACCAGCCACTGACAAAACTATCGTAATCCTTTTGATGAATGTTAAGACTAAGAAACTGCAGTGAAGCAGTACTTCCCCAGCCCACCTTCCTTGAACCAAGCAGTTAGTACTTCGTAGATGTGGTATGCTAATACCTCCCAAGGATGTCTAGGTCGTAATTCCTGAAAACTGTGAATATATTATGTTGACAAAAGGGACTTTGTAAATGTGATTAAATTAATAATCTTGAGATTGAAAGATTATTCCACATTATCCCATCTGGCCTGCTGTAATCACAAAATCCTTACAAGAGACAGGCAGGAAGTAGGTCAAGGAGTGATGGTGGGGAGGGTAGAAAGTCATTATACTCTTGACTTGGAAGTTAGAGGAAGACATTAGAAGCTGGAAAAGAAAGGAAACAATTTCTTCCCTAGAGCATCGTGAAGAAAGGCTCCCTGAGAACATATTTTAGATTTCTGACACCTAAAACTGTAAGATGATGCATTTACATTGTTTTAAGGTTTGTAGTAATTTATTATTTGTTACGGTTTTAAAGTTTACTAGGGGCTTGGTGCCTGTGGCTCAACGGGCTAAAGCACCAACCACGTGCACCTGAGCTGGTGAGTTCAAATCCAGCCCCGGCCCGCCAAACAACAATAACAGTTGCAACCAAAAAAATGGCCGGGCATGTAGCAGGTGCCTATAGTCCCAGCTACTTGGAAGGTGGAGGCAAGAGACTCGCTTGAGCCCAGGAATTGGAGGTTGCTGTGAGTTGTGATGCCACACCACTCTATCCAGGGTAACAGCTTGAGGCTCTGTCTCAAGGAAAAAAAAAAAAAAAAAAGATATCCTTTTCTGTTGGTATATTTGAGTGACAGAATTATACAAAGAAACAGTAACACAATATGGTCTATTTGCTATTTTATAATATCAAAGATGCATATATGACAACATTCAAAAATGTAAATGTAATAAGGAGAATGTTAAACTAATCAAACTCAAATACTGTGTTAGCATCATGACATGTATAATTGACCCATGTTACAGTTGTTGAAGCATAAAGGAAATTAGTGGGCCTGTAACAATTTTTTTTCTTTTATTTTTATTTTTATTTTTACATATACATATCTTAATTAGGTTTCCACTTTTTGCTTTCACAGAATTTAAAAGGCTTAAAATTTAATAACAATAACAATGTTTAAGATAAGGGCTAGAAACAAAAACCACGTAAAGAATGAACAAAGATAAATACATTCAGAAAAGAAAACAGACGATTACTGCATCGAAATATTAAGCAATATTAGTAATAATAATGCCAAGATAGTAACAGTCACATTGTCAAACAAGATATTATAGAGTGCTTTGACTGTGAGGCTCAGTAT
>CAUYRH010134212.1:0-15370 GCA_963574655.1 Perodicticus potto
TGCCCAGTAATTGTTTTTTGCTGTGAGTTTTTTTGCCACAGAATTTTATAAAGGGTTAAAGTTTTTGGATCTGTCTAAAAAAAAAAAAAAAAAAAAAAAAAAAATTCAGTGGAAGGAACTATAACTACAACAACAAAAAAAAACCCACTAAAATTTCAGAGACCACTCTCATGTGTTGAATTTGATGCTATATTTGCACCAAAAACCTAATGAGACAAACGGATGGGTTTTAAGGGATAACTCATTAAACTACAAAGAAGCGAGATATATCACAAACAGTAACTGGTGAGACTCGGCCATAGATTCTACTTCTGAAGTCTCCAGAACAAAATAAACTAAAGATAGCTGCAAAGTCACCAAATATTCAATGTGATCTATAAATAATACAAATGAAAAATAAAATACCAGCGAGAAATTAGACCAGTAGTCCTCAAACTCCAGTGGACCAAACTTTAGAGATAAGCGTCTTTCAGGAGCTTATTAAAACCATAGAATTCTAATTCCCAGTCCCTAGTTGTTCTGAATTAGCAGGTGGTGTCTGGTTTAGAAATTTATATTTTTTCAAGTGATGCAAATGAGTAATGGCATCACATTAAAGAAACAAGCAAACAAAACCTGCTATAAGGCTGTACTCAAATTAAAAAGATAAATATTCAATAACATCTCATAATAACATAATACACAAACAAATGGTTTCCCCATTTATTTGGATGTCTGGATACATAGTTCAACAATTAGAATAGTTATTTAAAAAGTTTTTAAATATTTTAAGACATCTAAGGGACAAAATATGCCTCAATATTTAATGATCTTCAAAGAGAAAAGAATCTTAGTATGATTAGAAAGAATCTTACTATAGAATCTTAGTATAATTTAATTAGGTTACTGGGAAAATGTCAAGTGTAGACAGAGATTTACAATCTCAGTCATGGACACTCAAGTTGATGTTCAGCAAAATCTAAATTTCAGTAATTATTATCATAACTTACCACTGTAGAATTGACATTTTATGTTTCTCAGGCCATGTTTGATATACACAGGCACCAACCTTAACATATATTCTGAACAATCAAATATTTTCACATATTGGAAGGTAAGTCCTGTTATAAAAAGATGTTAAGAATTTTGTGTAGTATTCTATTTCCTTATATAATAAATGGACAAGTCTGTAATTTGTAATTCTGTGAACTATAAGGATAAAACATATTATGCTATTCAAAATTATATTGAAAAATTTATTTTCTCAGTTCCATATCAACATCTGGTTTCCATATTTATTTACAGGGTGTCCAGCTGAGCCATTTGTAGTGCAAGGCACTGTATTAGAAATCTCTGTGCTTATAGTCTAGTAGAAAAGAGAAAAATTTTAATAAACAGAATAAATATTATGCTTTTCAGCTGTCTTTCCCCCCCTGTTTTCTAACACGTAAGAAATACAATGTATAGAACATGAATTTAGTATTAAGAAAGTCAATTAATTTCTCAGATTCTCCATTACCTTATCTGTAAAACTGGAAAAATATCCCCTACCTGCAAATGTTGTTATGAAAATAAATGAAATAATGAATGTAGCTCACAACAGAAGCTTCACGTTGATTATTTTTCATTTAAGTGGTCATAGGATCTCTGTTTTTGGATATTGCAACTGAAATTATCTCTGAAGGACATTGTTTGGTGCTCTAGCAAATTATTCCTACATTTTAAGAGAGTCAAGACAAGTGGTTTAATGAGTTGGAATATGAGAGACATCTGAAACAGTCTTTAAAAGGGCATTGTATTGTATCATTGTGAAAAATATGCATTGAATTATGTCGCCATGAAAAATGGCATTGCATCAAAATGCATTCATTGGCCCTGGGTTCATCAGTTTCATTTAGCCTTAACTAACTTTTGGAAGTTAATTTCTCTGTGCTGAGCAAGGTGATGAATTTCAAACCGCTTTACATTTTAAACAATGCATTCTGAATTTCTTCAGTTTTCTGGCAGATATAATATGTCCTGATTTAAATTCAAGAAGTAATTTCTAACTGAGAGCTAGTTTTGCTTAACAAAATATCACTTTTTTATTGCAGGTTCACACGGATAGTAAATAAGACCTTCTTACTCATTTCCTAAAATACAGAATTTAAAAACAACTGACAATAAGTCAGTATTGATGTTTTTGGAGAGAACTTTTGGCAGCTGTTATAATATAGCAGGTATAATCATCTTACCTGACACCTTATGATCCTATGAAGCACACCCAGGTTATTTGTTTTACTACAAAAGTAACATAGCTTAATAGATTTCTATTTCTGCAGCATTTTTTGAAGCACATAATTATAAATTAGCAAAGACATTCAAATATTAAAGGAATCAAAAACTTTGTTCATGGGTCGGGCATGGCGACCCTGTAATCCTAGCATTTTGGGAGGCCGAGGCAGGTGGATTGCCTGAGCTTAGGAGTTCAACCCAGCCTGACCAAGAGCAAGACTTTGTCTCTACTAAAAATCAAAATACGAGCTGGGTGTTGTGGTGGGTGCCTATAGTCCCAGCTACTCAGGAGGCCGAGACAAGAGGATCATTTGAGCCCAAGTGTTTGAGGCTGCAGTTAGCTATGATACTATGGTACTCTTCCCAGGGCAACAGAGTGAGACTCTGTCTCAAAAAAACAAAATAAAATAAAATAAAATAGTTTATTCATGACTGTTTTCTTCTTTGTTGTTATCAACAAAATATACACTGTTAAGTTTTTAAATTGTTGTCAAAATCTAATAGTTTGGAATACTGAAACTAGTGTGGTCAACTATTCTTGGCCTTCTGCAATCTCTAATGTTCTATACATATGTGTTAGCAATATTTTCTCCAGATTTGTAAGTTCACAATATGGAAGAATGAATCTAGGTTTGTTCTCTCTCTTCCTCTCTCCCCTTTTGCTGTTTTTGTTGTTGTGTTTATATTTTTTATTTTTTGTTTTTATTTAATTTGGCCTACTCATTAGCCTAATCCGGTGTATTTACTGACACTGCAACAATATCGATTTTTAACTAAAATCTTAGTTAAGTAAACACTTAAAATACTTAATACAAAAGTCTTCTATCCTGAAAACACAAAATTAATTAAAGATCAGTTGCTAAATAAACAACTGCCAGATGCTTTGGAAGACCTGCTGAAACAGCACTGTCTACCTTCTAGGGGCTCCTTGCTGTGGGAGAAGATGCCCAGCATCACCCAAAGGCTCTGAGACAGATTAGTCCCTGATCAAGTTAACCCAAATAGCAGCTCTTTTCTCTCTGACTTTTGCTGGCTAAAATCAGAAGTTTATAGAAAAGCAAAGGGAGGCAAAAGACAAAGAATAGAAGCTCTGAATGTAAAGAAATTATATTTTTAATATGCAAAAATACTTAAGCAATACAATTCATCAAATACAGTTGACTTTTTAAAAATTTTTTTAAAATTAAATCATAGCTGTGTACATTAATGTAATCATGGGGTACACTATGCTGATTTTATATACAATTTGAAATATTTTCATCAAACTGGTTAACATAGCTTTCATGGCATTTTCTTAGTTGTTGTGTTCAGACATTTTTATTCTACATTTAGTAAGTTTCACCTGTACCCTTCTAAGATGCCCCTGGGCAATTGAAGCATCGTCAGAAATACACTACTGGGACCTTCTTCACAGGCAAGAACACTGTTAGTAAAGCAAGTAGACAGCCCTCAGAATGGGAGAAGTTGTTTGCAGGTCATGTCTCCCACAAAGGTTTAATAACCAGAATACACAGAGAACTCAAACATATTAGCAAGAAAAGAACAAGTGATCCCATCTCAGGGTGGGTAAGGGACCTGAAGAGAAACTTCTCTAAAGAAGACAGGTGCACGGCCTACAGACACATGAAAAAATGCTCATTATTCTTAATCATCAGAGAAATGCAAATCAAAACTATTTTGAGATATCATCTAACTCCAGAAAGATTAGCCCACATGACAAAATCCCAAAACCAGAGATGTTGGTATGGATGTGGAGAAAAGGGAACACTTCTACATTGCTGGTGGGAATGGAAACTAATACAGTCCTTTTGGAAAGATATTTGGAGAATACTTAGAGATCTAAAAATAGAATTGCCATTCGATCCTACAATTCCTCTACTAGGTATATATCCAGAAGACCAAAATCACATTATAACAAAGATATCTGTATCAGAATGTTTATTGTAGCCCAATTCATAATTGCTAAGTCATGGAAGAAGCCCAAGTGCCTATCGACCCATGAATGGATTAATACAGTTGACTCTTGAACAACAGGTTTAAACTGCACAGATTGACTTCTACATGGATTTCTTCATCCCTGCCACTCTGGAGACAGGAAAACCAATCTTCCTCCTTCCTCCTCCTCAGCCTGATCTTTCTCATGACCCACTACCACTTAATAAATAGTGCATATATATTCTCTTCCATATGATTTTCTTGAGAATGTTTTCTTTTCTCTACCTTACTTTAAAAACACGGTCTATAATAATGTGTAACATAGGAAATAAGTATTATTCAATAATTTGTGTTATTGGTGAGTCTTCCGGTCAACAGCAGTTTCTTAGTAGTTAAGTTTGGGGGAAAATCAAAATGTATACAAGGCTTTTCGACTGTAAAGGAGTCAGGACTCCTAATACTGTGTTGTTCAAAGGTCTGCTGTATTCCTTTTCCTTCAAGATTTCTCAAGGTGAAACATTTTCAAACTGACTCAGAGCAAGTAACATTTATTTTACAGATTTTTAATTCTTAATTTTTTAAAAAAAGTTTTTGAAAGAAATTATTGTTAAACTCTACATCTCCTAAATTAATTTCAGATTAAAACTATAATAATGCACTTTTACATAACTTTAAAAATGTATGTGTAACTAACTTAAAATATTTTAAGGCAACTTTCATTATTTTATTTATCGTATGCAACATTATATAATCAGGCTAGCAAAACGACCCTTTCAACTTTTCACTGGGATAATGAGAGACAGCATTATATTAGGTGGTTGTTAATATTTGGGCTTTGAGTCCAAATGTAAACAATGCAACAATGTTTACTTTGTTAATCGTGATAATAACCATGTATTTGACAGAAATAGGGAAGCTACAACACAGAGCTGAAGGTAGAGAGAAGAGGCCAGGGAATTAAACGTGACGCTTAGTAGATGGTTAGATGCATCAGTGAAGTCTAAGAAGCAAGAAGGTCTGGGATTAGGACGCGTTACATTCAACTGGGTAAGAGTTTTTATCTTTTTCAGAATCTACCAGAATATATTCTGAAATAAGTATAAATGTACCTTGATGTATTCTACTACTTTTGTTTATACCATAATTGTTAAACTTCATCACTCTGAATTTCACAATTTTTAAAAAATCTGTAGTCCATGGTCTGTGTGTAATACTGATAACATTGTATACTTAGCGGTGGTAGCAAACTGCCATGCAATGCTTGTGGCAGTTAATATTTTACCTTTTCCCAAAACTTTTATTTTAACAATATTCTTACTCTGAATTAGATTTAAAACAGGAGGTGGGCTGATGACTAGTTACTTCTAGTCTAACAATTCATAATTATCAAAGAAATTTATAATTGTCATAGTGCCATTGAATGTAGATAACTCTCTCCTAAATAAACAAATCAATAAATAAATGCTTTCTTGTTTATATATTTTGGTATAATTCCAATGCTTCTGAACTCCTTGGGGTTGTTCCAAGGTTGTAAAAGAAGACTTGCTGAGGACACCGTGTAACGACACCATAGCTTCTGAACACCACAGCCTGAAAATCAGAGAAGGGGGGCACCAAGGAATTTGCTTAAGAGGATTCAGCTTGTCATTATTTAAATACCTAGACACATCAAATGGGATATATGTTATGATAGAGCACATGTAGACTGATGACTGTCACAAGACTCAAAAGAAATAAACAAACAAACAACAAAAAGTATAAGAATTCATGTCCTTTCCTTCAACTTTGCTTTCTAAGGACATGTCTTTTTTCACCCCTCTCCCAGCCTTTCAGTCTCCACTGCTCAGTCTTGATTTTGCTGATCTGATGGATATAGCAGAGAAGAAACGTGAAAGAACATTAGAGCTGAAATGGCCTTATGTCAGAAAAGGCATAAAGGCATAAAGACGGTACCACTGAGGAAGAGAAGAGTGTGAGAAGGTGGGAGTGGGTGGGCTAGAGAGAGGGCACATGAGTCCAAGCCCAGTGTGAGAAGACAGCTGGAGGGAAGAGACTTGTGAGCTGCCGAGGGGAATAGAATTTGGGTGGAAAGAACTGGATAAAGCATATACATTGTGAAGCTGTCTTGCTCTACTCTTGTGTCATGCTTCCGCTTGTTTCTTCCTTGTTAAGAAGTGAAGATTTCTCACTCAATCTAAGAATATTTTCCAAGAGTATTTCCAAGAGCAGATTTGGCATGTGATTTTTTGAATACAGTGAAAAAGGCCCTAATGCAGGACTCTAAGAATCAGATATTTCCAGGCTATGTCAGAAACAGGCGTTACTTATATAAAACCTGGGATAAAACAAGAGCCATTGTTTTTCCATTGGATTGCAAATCTGATAAAGTTGGGTTATTGGGGGAGAGTTCATCCCTTCGGTGAATTCTGAATTCTCAATAATCAGTGTGCCTGTGACTCCAAGCCTAATAATAATTTAGGGATGTATTCAGCAAAGAGGGAGATTTTATACGTGCCTGTGTGTGTGTTGAGAGAGAGATGATGGAAGGGATGGGGATGCTGAGGAAAACTCCTGGTCTCCCTGCCTAATAAGACTTCCATTCTAGTCAAATGTGGCAGTTTAAATTAGCAGGAGAGTTTTTCAAAATGCCCAGAGTTATTGCCTGGAGATAGACCTTAATTCTCGAGATAGACCACCAACAATAGATACATGTGTATTGATACAAAAACCTTTGTATGTTGTGTACATTACTAAGAATACATAAAGATTGTTTCAGAGTTTCCCCTGACGGGAAGTATTCTACTTATTAAACTTCATTTCCTTAACACCCTAATCGAGACAAGAAGCGCATAAAACTGAGCAGGCTAACAAGCCCCACTTGCAAAATTCCCCTTAAATCCACGTATTTCTTGTCACCAAATTAATACATATTCATTATGCAAAATAAAAAGTTCCAGATAAAGAAAAAATCAACTAAACCTTTCAAAGCTGCTCTCAACATCTTAGTATATCTCCATATCTATCTATATCTATCTCTCTATATATTTCTTGCATATATGAGCATTAATATTTTGTTTAGATTAAAAGTACAATTTTAGTATGTGTGATTTTAGTAGATATATTTTAGTATATGCATATCTATATATCTTGCATATCTAAGCATAATATTTTATTTCTTTTAAAATCTGGTACTATATATATATATATTTTATAACCTGAGTTTACATATACATTACCTTTTCACAGCACGAAAGAAAGATTTTCTTCATTGTTTTGATTATGCGACTGGATCATAAACTATCACTAATTTAGATATTTAGGTTGTTTTCATATTTACATTTACATTGTGTCCCTATTTCGTATGTTATTAAGGAATTACGTTTTCCTTTGTGTTTCTCCAGAAGCAAACTGAGCAAATATTTGTGGGGCAGGGAAGTGGGCATTTAGAAAGGAAGAGTGCTAATAAATGGCGTGTTATCAGACCGTTTACTGGAACGTCATCTCACTAGGGAAACTCTGATAGCTGGAGTAACCGAAGCCTGAATGATATCGCCCGTGAAGAATGAAGAACCTGGAGTATCTACGTACCAAACCTCATTGATTGAGGGTTGTTTCCAGGAATGGGGCACATTAATTTCATAGTTTTTCCAATCAGCTGCATAGGTAGTAAAGACGTTTCCATGGTAAAGAAAGCTCTCAGGCAGAGAAATACTGCGCAGTATAAATCAGGCCAGGGTGTACTAAATGGTGAGAGTGAGAAGATGGGAGTGGAGACCCAATGGTGTCTATGATAGTTAACCTCTCACACTTCACAGATCCACCTATGTGCCACTCAGTGAAGGCTTCTTTGATTTGGTTGACAGTTCTAATTCCTGAAATAAGAACACAATAGAAGGGCACGTAGTACCCTTTACAGCTCTCACTACTGCAGCTGGACTGAGGACCATAAATGTATTCATCATCTCCCTTCTCTAACATCCCTTCCAGGTCCCCTTAACTCATGGCCAGGACGTCTACCGGTCCAGGGTGTTAACCAAAAACTTCAACTCTGAGGGGTTTGAGCCCTTAAGTTTTTATGCTTTATGGAGCCTTGGATACAACCATTGTCCATGTACTATAGTTTATTGGGTATGGAGGCAACAAGAGGCTTGTCAGTGAATCCTAAACACACTCTAAACACTTTCCTACCTGCTTCTATCAGGGGGTGCCTCCTCCATGCAGTCAAGGTCAATTACTCCTGCCTGCAGAGTAACAGCCTCCTTTGTCTGCTAGTCTTTTGCATAAGGAGGAAAAAACGACCAGGTGACAGCAATAATTTTAAATTCAGTGGCATTATACTATGTATTTTTTCCTGACAAAAACTTTCCCTCATTGCCTTCTCTGAAAACCAGGACCTCTAGCCAAAAAGAGCTAAAAGTTGAAGGGATTGGAAATATAAAATCCTTAAATGGATCACTGGAAGATATGGTAGGAAGTTCCACTCTTATTTGAACCCCTTTGCCTCCAAATATATATTTTATCAATTAAGGATACAATAATACTAAAACTTTGAAATATATATTATGTCCTAAAATGTCCCCAATGGTCTGTCTAAGTTGGTATGACTTCAATAGTCTATCAGGCCAGCAGCTTCAAGGAAATGAAATATATCCAAGAAATAGTGACTTCATATGTCCACTGTCATACCTTCTTTGCCTTAAGAGGGATTGCTTCATACTAGGCAATGTAATAGGGCTCATGCACTGATAAATTAGACATTCTATGAGTCCTTGGATAGTGGTGATATACATATCTAAACCCTCTAAGGGTGAATGTCTGCCTTCTTAAAATGGAAGGGGTCTAAAATAATCAGCCAATGTCTGAATGGTGTCACAGTGAAAGAGAGTCTCTATCAGCCTGCTCGTATTGTTGTATCAAAATACCTGAGGCAGGGTAATTTATAAATTTATTTCTAATGGCTCTCGACTCTGGGAAGTATGAGATCTGTATCTGGTAAGGGCTTCTCTCTGCTTCCATGATGGTGCCGTATTCCTGCTCCTCTGGATGGGACAAAAGCCATGTCCTCACACAGTGGAAGGGACAGAAGGACAACAAAAGGCTGAACTTGGTGTTCAGCCTCTTTATAAAAGTTTTAATCTATTCACGAGGGAGGAGACCTCATAACCTAATCACCTTCTCAAGGGCCCACATCTTAATGAAATGATGTTGGCCATTAAGTTTCAACTGTGAATTTTGGAGAACATACTCAGACCATAGAAGTCTTGTACAGAATAAAGGCTATCATAGTCATCACATGGAGAGGTTAGCATTTGCCTATGATGCAGATAAGTTGGATATTCAGCCGTTGAAATAGGTATGTCAGCCATGGTAAAAGTAAACCCATGCTATAGGGCCAAAACATAGCGCATTTATCCTTCGCACCATTGTATAAGTACTATAGTGGCTAAGGACAGAGGCTAACTGACCTCTACTTAAATAGACATGAGTCATCCCATCTAACTAGTTTTTCAATATTTCCTCTAAGTCTTAAAAATCCACACATTTTGTACTCTCTCGTATAACTTCATCTAAATGCCTTTTGAGCTCTTTAAAATTTTAAAATTCTTTCCAGGTGCTTGACAAACCAATAATGTTATTTATCATATCTTAATCTACTTCATTCACATAAAGAAGATGGCCAAGTATATTGCTTGAAGCTATGCCTCCTGAAAGGATTTTTCTCACTGATGTCTTCAAGTTGTGTCCCTGATTGAGGCTACAGTTAATTTTTGGTTTGAAACTATATCTTTATATATATATATATATAGTCATGGTCTCACTCTGAAGGCTGCAATGCAGTGGCATGGTCATAGCCCACTGTAGCCTCAAACTCTTGGGCTTACATGATCCTCTGCCTCAGCCTCCTGAGTACCTGGCACTGCAAGTGTGTGACACAATATTGGGCTATTTTTTTTTTGTAGAGATGAGTTCTTCCTGCTTTGCCCAGTCTGATCTTAAACTCTTGGCCTCAATCACTCCTCCTGTATTAGCCACCCAAAGTGCTGGGATTCCAGGCATGAATGAATGTGCCCAGTCTGCACCAACATCTTATCCACCCATTCATGATAGAGGCCTGCAATTTTCCTGCAAAGGCAACTGCACATTGCTTAACAACCACCACAACACCATAGATGTGAGCAAAGGGAGAAGCGTTAGAGTGATGCAGAGAGAATGTGGGAGACACGGCCCCCTATTTACAGAACTTATGCCTTTTGCACCTGTTCAGTGACTACTATGAATGTCCTCTGTCCCCTGAATGTTCCTGATTGACCATATGAATTGGTGGGTCTATGGAGCTCAATAGGAGGAGCCCAAACTAATTGTCACATTACTTAATGTCTTCTAATCAGGCCTTTTGTCTAAAATGGGGCATAGTAGCAAGCAGGAACAGCTTGTCAGATGGTGAATAGATCTTCAGACAGCAGGTCTTCCTCCTGAGCTCTAGTTGTCAGTGCTGTGTCTATCTTATCGGAGCCTGTAGGAGACAACGCCTGTCTTACCAGGGATACTACTAGCAACACAGAATCTGCAAGTTCCCAGGAGCACCCTGAACTTGCTAAGAGCCTTCTCTTGCTCTAGACTCCATTCAAAACTGGCAAGTCACCAAATAAGTAGGTCTGACTGGATTAAGCACTTAATCTAGTGGCAAAAATGGTCAATTGGGATTAAAAGATCCGCATGATCCGACTATGTGTCTACAAGAAAACATTTAAGATTTAAAGCTATAAATAGTGTGGATAGAAATAGAAATAAAGATACTTCAAAGTGGGGTAAGTGCCACCTCAAAAAATGAGGGAGACTAACAAGAGGTGTATTACTCTCTAAGCAGCAAAAATGTAAAGTGCAATTATATGTGCTTTATTTGGGATACAATTTGCAATAAATTATCCTTTATCTTGGAGAAGATGTCATACTATATAATAGTCTTGCTTTGTACTCTAGTAAATGGTCTACTTTGGAGGATATTCCATATACTCTTGAGAAGAATGTTTATGCTCATATTCTTGGGTGGTCCGTAGATATCTGAAAATTCTAATTGGTTTATAGTGTGTTTTATATCTTTTAATTTATTATTGATCTTTTGCCAGTTGTTCTATCCATTTTTTACTGAACTCTTCAAATATTATTGTTGAATTATCTATTTTTCTCTATAATTTTGTCATTTTTTCCCTTATATTTTGGAGTTCTGTTTTAGGTGCATATATATTTATAGTTTGTATACATTCTGTGTCAATTTACCTCCTTTTATAAATATCTTTCTTAGTTTCTAGTAGTGTTTCTGGTAGCATAGACTGTATCTAAGCCTATTTTGTCTCATGTTAGTACACACACTTTCTTTCTTTTATGGTTGTTGCTTCCATAAAATGTATTTTTTCTGTCTGTTATTGTTCAAGTTATTTATATCTTTACGTCTGAAATGTTTTCTTGTAGATGCATAGTTGGATCATGTGTATTTTTTAAGCCAATTTGACAATTTTTGCCACTCGATTAGTGGTTTAACCATTTACATGTAATATAATTCCAGACAAGGGGCATGTTTGTCATTTTTCTCCTTGTTTTCTATGGGTTATACATCTTACTCATTTCTTCATTCCTTGACTATGCTATTTTTGTGCTAAATGCATAACTTATAAAGTATCATTTTAGTTTCCTTATTGTTTATTTACATGTGTTTTTTTTAGACATTATCCTTGTGCCTACCTTGGCAATTAACATGTTAACTTATAACAACCTTGACTAAAGTTTATACCAACTCAGTTCAATTCTACATCAAAGAGGCCTCTAACATCCCTCCTTTTCTCTTTGTACTGTCTTTCTCATACAATTTACATCATGATCCATGATATAATAAGACAATCAATAGAGTTTCACAGTTGCTATTTGATGCAGATGTCTTTTAAAATAGTAGAAAAAATTACAAATAAAAATATGAATATTGATGTTCTGTTTTATGTTTACCTCTTTAGTTACCTTCATAGTTACTCTTTATTTCTGACTATGGATTTGAACTTGCCTCCATTTTTTTCAGCTTGAAAGGCTTCTTTAGTAGAATCCTTGGCACTGGGTTACACTCAATAAATATGTGGTGAGATGAATTAAACATTCAGTTGGGAATACATTGAGATTAGGTAAAACTGTGTAGAAAACAACGTGTTATTTTATTTTAATAATTTTAATAATGTTTTGCATGTAGTGTAGAAAATCACATATTTGTAAATAAGTTGCAATATTTTGTTCAGTAAAACCATATTAGATGAAGAAAGATCTTAGAAAAGAAAAGTTGCATTTATTATTTTGGTATACTACCCCATTTGACTTACAAGGCTCACATTGGCATTAAATTCATTCATTTCAGTTTAATAATGCCAGTTGCCTCCACCCAGAAGTATTGAAGATGTCTAATTACAAGTTTACAAAAATTGTTCACCAATATATCTTCAACTAATGTTTTATCAAAATAGATTTTAGTTAACTTTAAGAACCATTGAATATTTATTGGAAATCAAAAACGTTGGTCTAATCCTTGCTCTGACATTTAGTAGTTATGATATCATTGCTAGATAATTTAGGTAGGCATAATGACCTCAGATTCATCAGTGTTAAAATTGGGCATCAAATTTGTTTATTAGGGTTATTTTGAGGATTAATTGTAATGTAGGAAATTATTTCATTTTGAAATTTCTTCCATGGTAAACACTAATTAGTATTAACTGAATTTACATAAGAAGTTGAATCTCAGTCAAAATGACCTAGATTTTTAATAATGTCATAATTGAAATGAATTTCATGCACAATTATCGAGAAATTAGTTATCAATAATATTTTCATTAAAAATTAATGTTTAAAATTTTCACTTCCTTCAGTTCCTTTCATTTTCTATACTAAAAATGCATAATTCTATGCTGAAAATTGGTAAGAGAGTGTTTGTGTTTTTACCACAAAAAATTATATGTAAGGTGATTTAGCTGTATTTAATCATTCTACAATGTATAAAAATTTCAAAACAGCATGTTGTACATTACTATATACAATTTTTGTTTGTCAATTAAAAAGTAAATATAAATGAAAAGAAAGTATTTAGTATTATTAAAAATGCATACGTTTTACAGTAAAGATTTTAACTTTCAAATAAGTACTATTTTATCTTTACAACATGTTTGGCAAAGATGTTACACTGCCTAAATATTGTCTGAGACATATTTCACTCTATTTCAAAAATGATTAAAAGTTCTTCATTTACTTTTTAGACCTTAACCATACTTTTACATATCACCCACATATGAAAAATGTTAACCAATATATTTTCAAAAGAAAATGCATTTTTTTGCAAGGTTCACATTCATCTCGATCTAATTTTTCTCTTTTGTTGTATTGTTTTGCGATTGAGAATCAGTGGTTTCTACTGCAATAGAAGACTATGTAAATTATTTCCTGGCAGGCCTAGATAGCGCATATGCTTCTTCTAAGAATAGTTAAGAAGCAATCTGCTGATGAGTATACTTTGTATTCTTGCATCCAAGTTCTTCAGGAACACTCAATATCTGTGCCACCTAAATAGAACTACTCCGACTCCAATGTACTCATCCTCTTTTCTCCTGTATGCAATTCAAAATCCATAGGACACAGACATATTTGAAATCAAAATTAAGTAATTATTCCTGTTTTATCCTATACTGTCATTTAAAACAAGAGCACAAGTGGTTTTCAAATATTCACAGAGAAATGCACTTAACTTGGGTAAACACAAAAGTGTGACATTTTGTTACTCACAAAAGTTAAGCAAAAACCAATGAAAATATTAACTTTGGAAAGTTAAAAAAAAAAGCCAGCTGTCATAATATTCATTCTGAATATTATCTTAAGTTTGTTACGATAACTAAAATCATAAATTTAAGAAAAAATATATTTTCATCTCTTAAAACCACTTGAAGAACAAATGTCAGCATTTGTTTGATGAATTAAAGTTATTATCTTAAGCATATTGAACTACAAGCCACTAAAGAGTGTTTTCAAAATTGTAAATGGTAGCAGAATCTTATTTATGAAGGTCCCAATTTGCCTTCTTAAAATAAAAATTCAGATGACGTTAAAATTTTCACATACGGGAGTGCCATATCTATTGTAGTTCTTTTTCTTTTTGTTTCTTAAGATTTTAATAATCTAGAGGCACATAAAATGAAACATTTTCCCAGATCCCTTCCAGATTCTCCATTTATATTGGTACAAGGTAGTTGTTCTCCCACCCAGGTATTAATACCACTAGCTCACATGTTCAGTGCTTCCAGGCGCTTGTCCGATGCTATACAAAGTGTCATTCCTTCCTAAATATTACCAGGGTATGTTGTGCAAAGCTAAGAATCAATCCTGAGTATTGCTTGTTTCCTGGGACACCAATGTGGAAAACAACCTCAAGTTCCCCAGGTGCACTGCTCTGAGGCGCCACGTCTGCTTCTTCCCTTGCTGCTGTCACAGCAGAGAGACTGGAATCTGTTGTACGTGATGTTAAAATGTATTTTGAGTTGCTCATAAGTACCTTGGCAAAGTTAAAGGAAGAACATTCTCATTTCAATATGATCAGCCCGGAGTACCTCAGTAAGTTTCAGTGCAATATGTGAAGGTGGTTGAGAAATAGCCCTTTCATCTGTCCTGACGGACAAATTCAAGCATTCTCAGATTCAGGTTTCCAAAACTTCCACTTTCATCTGAATCACTTCCATTAAGAGGTAAGACAAACAACTGTAACCCTTTGTTTTTCTTATTTTGTGGTTGGAGTTATGTAAATTGAATTTAAGGTCATCTAAACCCCTTAGCAGTTTTGAATGTGAAGACTGATTTATTTGTACGAGGCTGTTTGTCGCTGCCCAATTTACAATTGCTAAAGTGTGGAAACAGCCTAAATGTCCTTCAACCCAGGAGCGGATTGGTAGGCTGTGGTATATGTATACGATGGAGTATTACTCAGCCGTCAAAAATAATGGAGATTTTGCTGCGTTTGTGGTAACTTGGATGGAGGTGGAACATATTATTCTTAGTGAAACATCACAGGAATGAAGAAGCAAGAATCCTATGTATTCAACTTTGATTTGAGGACAATTAATGACAATGAATGACACAGTGGGGCATGGGGGAAGGAGAGAGCAGA
>CAUYRH010134215.1:0-21611 GCA_963574655.1 Perodicticus potto
AAATTAGATTTTTATTGTCTTGAATTCTTAAATAGGATGGTGTAGAAAGGATGTCTCTGTTTCAGCAAAACATTTGAAAAGTCTCCCAATGGGGGGAATCAAGATGGCAGACTAGAAGGATTGTTCAGCTCAGCTCTCCTAACATGACTGGAAAAAAGGGAGAACTCAGCCATACCTGGGGCAGAGACCTTGCCAGTAGTCATAGCTCAGGCAGCACAGTGAAGCTATAAGCTATATATAGCACGTGATCTGGAGTGCTGGAAATCTCATTAATCAGACAGGTAATTGCAACCCTCCAGGATCGGCTGCTCCCCCCACCCACAGAGGTCCAGAGGTCCAGGACAGGAAGAATTATTTTGGGGCATTTTGGTTTTGGGAGGAAGCTGCTCATTGAGTAGAAAGCTTGGAAGAATGGGTGGACTCAAACAGTATAGGCAACCAGATTTGAATACCAGTGGGAGTAGATTTGCCAGAGATTTGGTAGCTAGAGAGGCAGCCATACCGAGAAGGTCTCGGAGGACAGGGGACTGCCATTGTGAGACGTCCTGGGAAGGTCTTAGCAGAGGCCTAAAGCATAGCTGTCTTAATTCTGCCTGCTGGGATTAGAACTCCATGCTTATAACAGGCTGAGGGACTCCTGCACCCCACAGGAACTGTTGTTAGGGGGACTGTGAGATCTGTCCCTAAAGCATTCGCAAGAGGTCTAAATTCTCAACCCAGAGGGGTCTGAATACAGACAGAGGAAATAATCATGCAGTCACCAAGGGCAACTCAGTTAGGAATAAGAACCACAGTGGTTGCCAGGAGTGTTCTCCATCTCCTAAAAAAGCCACAACACCACCTGGTGTGCTGGCAACATATTGCAGTGTATACATTCCTATTAAAGTTGGTCCCTTCAGCTATATACACATATATATATAATTTTTATTTTTTATTTTTTTCTTTTCACTTCTTTCCTATATATCTGATATTGCTGCAGTTTTTTGCATTTGAGCTTGTTTTATTTTGTTGAATTTTGTTTTTGCTACTTGGGTTGGTTGGTTCTATTCTTAACATCCATTATTACCTTCATCAAGAGCAAAGACTCCTGTATTTTTGGTCATGAGGAAGAGTTTGGCTTTGCTCAGGCTGCTAAGGAGCTTGTGATTTTGAGGAACCCACCCAGCTCAGCCCCTCAAAATCCTTGAATTATAGGCATGGCCTTAACCATTTCTTCTATCACATTCATTCTTTCTGTCCTAATTTTCTCCTGTTCTTCAATTCTTTTCTTTCATCCCCCTTCCCTTTTTCCTTTTCCTTTTCTTTTACTTCCCTTCTTTTTTCTTCTTTCTTTCCTTTACTCCTGTTTCTCCCTGCTTGCATTTTACATTTCCCTTCCTTTTGGCCTTATACCAAGAAGCTACTTCAAAACCTAAGCTCTGAGACAAGACAATTTGAAGCACATCTGTCATTTTTTCCTGATCTGTCTTTGATGATTTTTTTTCTCTAGTTCAATCATCTTGGTCCTTATCTCTATTATTATTCTTTTCCATTTGCATTCTTTATATTTATTAGCTGCTGTTTTCTTTACTTTTGAAATGGATTATTAATCATTAATTTATATATTATTTCTCTAACATATGAGTTAAAGGCTATAAATACATTTCTAATAGATAATTTAGCTTCATACCACAAGTTTTGATGTCGAACTGAATCTCCAGTTAGTGAGAAATATATTTCTTATCCTCTACATTTTTTTTTTCAATAAAGAGAGCATGATCTCACTATGTTGCTTAAGTTACACTGGAACTCCTGAACTCAAATAATGCTTTCTCCTGAACCTCCCAAGTAGCTGAGGCAACAGGCACAGGACACTGAATCTGTACTTCAAAATATATTTTAAATTTTTATTCTGATTTTTTTTCTTTGACCTATGTATTACATACAAGTGCATTACACTGTGTTTATAAAATTGCTTCTTGGGGAAATTTATTGATATTCTTCTTTGAGATTTATGTAGGATCAATTTTCATGACTATGTCAAGGAATTCTAAAATCATATATATTCTCTACTGGAAACAAAATTATGTGTGTATGTATTTATTTGCATAAAGTTTAATTGTGCCAACTATTCTTAACAGAGGTGTACTAAAAATTTTAAGACTTTATCAAACTCTTTTTGTATTTCTTAAAGTTTTTAGTCTATATATTTCCCAATTACATGATTAGTTGCATCAGGGCTTGTGATTGTTGTATCTTCTTTTTTGTAGTTGAATTTTATCAATATGAAATATCATTTTGTTTCAATTAATATTTTTGTGTTCAATCTATTTTGACCTATACAATATAAGAATATTTTTTTCAGCCAATTGAACATTTTATTATAATTTTAAAATATCTGCTAAACTGCCTTTTCCTAGCATTTTTCAATTTCTCTGCGAAAAATATATGATTGGATTTTTCAGTTTAACAATCTGAGGTTTAAGATATGTAATAGTAAAATGAATATATTGAGATTAATTTACTATTGACTTTTTGTTTTTATTTATTCTACTTTTTAAAGTCCTATACTAGAGATAGACATTTCTTCTATCTTATTTTATGTTTTGTACCCCCCTTTCTTCTTTTTTTCTTTCTTGTCTTTCTTAGAATGATCACATTTCATTTGTAAGATTATTTTTTCCTTAGTATGTTTTCTATTTTATGTAATCATACATCCTTATTTAGTGAAGAGTCATAATTAATAGGCTTATTTATTTAAATTTACAATTTTTATGACTGGCCAAAAAATAATTGATATCTATACACCCATTTTTTAATTCTTCTTTTCTCATTTAGACTGGACCACATGTTTTCATACATACTTCCAAAAAGATCAAAAATATTCTCAGTTCTTACTTAAACGTAAACAACATTGTTTGGGGGTTCTATTATTCAAATTTATTTTCATCAAAATACTATGAAATTATAGTAAATACATGAAATTGACCCGGCCTGGGAAATGAGTCGCAAGTGCAAAGGGAAAGAGACAGAGGCCTGGGGTGGAGACACCACAGTGTTCCCTGAGCTAGCAACCTAGAGGTGTCCCCCCAGCAGCTGTCAGGCCCCTCTGGCCACTGGAGCCTCCTGCACCCCACCCCCAGCCCTCTGGTTCCTCTGCTGGCCGCCACCATACCAACACCTCCAGGGCACAGATGGTCGGTCCTCCCCTCAGCTCTGGCCAAGCTGGCTGGGGAACCACCTGCCCTGTATCAATGTTATTGACATAGTAATGTAGTTCTAGATTTTTTTTTCAAGTTAATATTTTTCCCCTTCTCAGTTTTGTGTTCTTCATATTCATAGTGCTCTGAAATATGAGACACGTACCATAGTGAGGTTACATGTTACATATTTTAGTTTTACATTTAGTTTATTCATCTATTTGAATCTTCAATCTAAAGTTTTAGGATTGCTTTAGCCTTGAGATCTTGTTTTCTATTTTTCCTCTTCTTCCAGTACCACAACTACCAACAAACACACTCATAGCCCTCGTGTTATTTTTTTGTGGATCTTACTTTAGACAGTTTAGAAACATTTTATTATATTAACTGTTTATCCCTTTTCACATGATTTTCCTTTATTTTGACCTGCAACAATCCTTCCACTTGATCTTCCAACTACTGTATTCATTCTTCAAGTTTATTTTTCATTGTTTTCATCTCTTAATTTTTCATATTTTGAAGATTAGCTCTTATGGAACCTGTTTCCTAATCTTTTGTTAATGTGATATGCTATTTCTAAGCATATTAATCACACTTATTTTTAAAGTTTCTCTACTTCATTTCCCCAGACTTTAGATTTATTGCTGGCTTTGTTGCCTGCTTTTCATAAATCGATTTTACTGAGAGTCTGGTAAATTCATGATTTTCTTCTTATCTTTGTATCTTATAATTCTTATTTGCCTGTCTATGAATATAAATTATAAATGTCAGATTGTTTTTTCTTTGATAGCAGCAGTGGTATGAAATGTGTGCAAGGAAAGGTACATAATCAATTTGTTTTCTGGTTCTGTGGTTTCTATTTGCTTCCTGAAGTTTGTAAATTGCTTTCACTGCTATTCTGCCTTTCAAGTTCTAGCTCCTGTCTTCTCTGGCTCAACATGAACCAACACTTCCACTATTTGCTTCTTGGCAAGAGAGCAGGAGGGTCCAGTGTACAAGAGTTGTAGTTTCACCTTTAACCTCTCAGTGCTTGCTCTTGACCTCCCCCTACTCATTACTTCTAGTATCTCTCTAATTCAGAGATACACACCACTACAGCATCATACGTGTCTTCTGGAGAGCTTAATTTTTAACTTGTTTGTCCATGCATTTAATACCACTTTTTTGTCAAATATTCTTACATTTTGTCTTCCAGCATGCTTATAAATGTTTATATGTTCTGTAAGGGCACTGAATGAATGAATGAATGGGGATGTAGAATAGTGAAAGAGCTAAGGAAATTTTACCCCAAAACATGACTATTTCACATAAAGAATATTTTGAATTACAGGCCATTGACAATCAGAAAGCACTGGAAAGGGCTTTTCCACTATCTGCATAAAGCCAAACTGATGAGATCAGGGGACTAATGAGGGCAACTGACCTCCTTTCCTCCCCCTACATACTAGAAGACCAGGTCCAAATAGCTTAAAACACAATACCTATCTCTCTTGATTATACAAGTCAATCTGTTTCCCCTACCTATTCATCCTCCCTAGCTGCACCCATACTCCATCTTCTCCCTCTCCCTTCAAAAAGGCATCTATAAAGGTATCCGACCATCACTGAGACACTGGATAAACAATCTCGTGGGTCCCTCCCATGTGCACAGTATTCAGAAATAAAATTGTCTCTTATCAATCTGTGGTAATAGTGAGTTGATCTTTCAGCAAACCAACCAAGGTAAAAGGGCAGGTTTCACCACAATCCCTACAATACATATTCAGCTGGCCACATTCAAAAAGGGACCAAATGGATACACTAATGAGGATACACTGATGTGGATACCCCAATGTGGAAACACTAATGAGGATATACCAATGTGGATACACTAATGAGGATACACCGATGTGGATACACTGAGGATACACTGATGTATGTGGATACACTAATGAGGATACAGTGATGTGGATACACTGATGAGAATACACTGAGGTGGATACACTGATGAGGATATACTGATGAGGATACACTGATGTGGATACACTGATGTGGATACACTGAGGTGGATACACTGATGAGGATACAGTGATGAGGATACACTGATGTGGATACACTGATGAGGATACACTGACACAGGTACACCGATGCGGATACACTGATGAGGATACACTAATGAGGATACACTGCTGTGGATACACTAATGAGAATACAGTGATGTGGATACACTAATGAGGATACACTGATGAGGATACACTGATGTGGATACACTGATGAGGATACACTAATGAGGATATACTGCTGTGTATACACCAATGAGGATACAGTTATGTGGATATACTAATGAGGATACACTAATGAGGATACACTGATAAGGATACACTAACGAGGATAAACTGATGTGGATATACTAATGAGGATACACTAATGAGGATACACTGATGAGGATACACTAATGAGGATACCCCGATGTGGATACACTAATTCAGTTCTCTGACACAAGGAATATCATCATCTCACTAGTGTTGTGGTGTAATGACACTTAAAAGACATGATAAACATAAGATTGGTAACAAAATGATCATTTATCCCTCCTGTTCTCACTGGATTAATTTTTCTGTATTCACATTTAGGCATATGACAAGAGTGTTTTCTTTTAACCCTATGGGCAAGAGGTCCTTCTGTAAAATCAGTCAATTATGAATTCTCTTGATGCCCATGAAGCTCCCTGGAGTTAAGAAGGCTAAGCTGCTAGCTTTGCTCTTAAGTGTAAATAATACAACAATCAGCAGTATGCTTGTTAAACATAGACAACAAAATATATATTATTTTTCTTTGCTATACATAAGGCTTGCTGAATATAAAATGGCCTTCCTTTCATTATTTTGTGATTGAATTATTACTTCCATTAGCAGAGCAGGACTCCTATGCCATCCCAGCTTTTCTTTTAAGTACCCAGTACATCTGATTCCATGACATTGTTTTTCCTGAGATCATTTATTATTAGAATTATTGATTGGGTCAAAATTAAGGACAACTGAAACCTTAAAGCTTTCTGTTTCATGTTGCTCCCTCTCCTGGCTTCTCTTTACCACCTGCCAAAGTTTACTATTAGCCAACTACAACCATCACTACATTCATACAAATAACTTTTCAGGCACCAGAATTTGTGACATTTGGCTATTTTAGCTAATAAGACAGAGGCATATTTGTGTATTTCTCCTTGATTGGATTTACTCACACAAACACTTAACAAACCTTTCAGAGAATTGTCTGACTCATCAGAATTAATATGTACCAGGCTATCATGTTACCTCTAAAATTTCCTCCTACTGGAAAATATTTTCTCTTAAATTAGTACTAGGTCACCTTAGATAAGCCATTTGTGTCCCACAAAGCAGCTTCTAGTATACTTTCTTTTCTCTTTGCTTTTTGTGCTATATTTTTGGAAGTTAATGTGTAATAACAATAGTCCAAGAGTAATTTTTCCTAGGGAATCACTGAAGCCAAATTTCCCTTGTAACAAATACTTCTACCAACAAAATAAAACATCAGCTGTAGATTCTTTGCAAGCTCCATTATGGTGTTTCTGGCCAAATGTTCAAGTCATTAAAAGTATTATACTAAGCAATTTCTCAAAGGAGGATTAAGGTTCCCCTAGGAGTAATCAAATCATCATTTCACTTTTCAACTTTCCAGGGGAGCTGTTTATCTATTTAAAAACTTGATCATGATTTGGCAGTAAGAAAATTTGTTCTTTAATTATTATTCAAGTTACACAGTCCTGATTTTAGGCAAATAAACGTAGGAAGCGTTGATCAAAACAAATCCAGCTTTGCCTGTGTAGGGCACGATCTGGGCACGATCTGAGTAAAAGCTTTCTGCTAATCATTTGCTAGAGAAGGTCACATAGGTGACATTACACTGATTCCCTGAGTGCTTGGAGATATTCAAGATTGCCTAAGGCCTGAAGACTGTGCTAACCTCACTCACAACATTCTCATACCCCATAGCACCACACAAGTTGTTTCGTTCCATGGTTTCATGACTGGGAAACACTCATCTGCACAACCACTAACAGGCAGAAATAACTGAATCCATGCAAAGTCAATGGTTGAGTTATGTCCATTTCTAAAACAGAGAAAGAACATAAGAAGGAAGCTAATATTAAACTATCCATTTGCTCTCTGCTTAATCAGAAAGACAGGAAGCTTAAGTGTGCAAGAATTTCAGTAATCCTGTACTTCACCATTTCATGTTTCTGAAAAAAAATTTTTTTTTTTAGTTCTTAATTGAAACAATAACCACTGATCTGGCCATAGAGGCACACCATCCTTGGGGTGGTAATACTGTAATACAGTAAAACAATTCAAGATTTACTAAGAACACTAGATTATTTTAGATCTGAAACTTTGAATTTCAAAATTGCTAAACATACTAAACTCACCAATAAGCAGATGTTTTATAATATAAGCAAGCTTTCAGCTTTTGAAAAATACTTTACTAAAATTGGCTACCTTCTTACTAATACTTGACTTTTTAATTATCAGTTTAAAAATAGAATCATCAATAGAGTATTCCATGATGACTTCACCTATTGTAAACTGAATTCTGAATCTATTTCCAGGGGTCTGCCTCCTGTCTTCTGTCTCATTCAGCACTGAAAGCCGCCATTACATTTTTCTTATCGCTGAGGCTGTGTCAGGGAGCAAACTGTACTGTCTAGAACACAGTAGGGTGTCAAAAAATGGACCGACTCACTAATTTACTTTTCCTTTTGCTTATTCTCCATAATAGCCCTGAAGACTAATTTTCTCCCCTCTAGCACATAAATAAAACAACTAAACAACAAAGAAATAAAGGACTCTTACCTAGAGATTTGGCACTAAAAGGATAACTCCTATCTAATCCACCATCTTTCCGAGGATACATCATTATTATTCAGTAAGAAAATTATTTCTTTTTCGGTAGGGTATTTTTTTCCCCAGAAATTTTAATTTTAAATAACTAGAGAAGTATGTGTCCATCGACTTGCTATTGACAGTGGATGTAAATATAAACTGCTTCAAGTAAAGAGAACACATGTTTTATGAAATAGAATATTTTTGAGCAAAAAATTGATGGAGAACTTTAACTGATTTCATCACATGCTTCAGCGCTGAGATTTTCTTCGTGAACAAGCTAGGTCATATCTTGTCTGTGAGAGAAGTTGTAAGGTATAATCATGGAGGAATTGAAGTATTAAGATGTAATTGACTGACTATCCATCCTAAGGTAAATTACAAGATACTAACTGTCTCCAGCAGTCATAGGTGTCAAGAATTTTGAGTGTAACTCTAAAATTAAGGTGAATGTTTTAAGTTAATGCCAAGGGAAGCACAATTTATAGCTCTGAGTATGAAAACAGTAAATAACCATAAGAAAATCCCTTAGTCTTTTAGGGTAATAGAAAATTATCACATAAGCTGCCCTCTTGTTTTCCTACGAATTGGAAGGATGTGGAGTATAGAGGAGAACTCAATTTTGCCACAATATTCTAGAGAAAGAACACAGAAATCATTCATTAATCCAATTAAGTGTCCTTTCAAGAAGTTTTTTCCAACCTTCATCTCATAGCACACTTGTACCTATAGTTAAACTTCTGCAGCATACTTAAATTATGTTGTTCAAAAAAAAAGTAATAAAAAAGAATATACTTACTGTGCTTTGAACTTATTTTAAAAATAATTTAATGGTCGTTAAAATTTTTTGCAGCATATCTAACACCCCCTCACAGCACACCGGTTGAAAATTCCTGCTTTAGAGCCTAAAAAAAACCACAACAAGATCACATAAGTTAAGAAGAGAATCTGCCATAATACCAAGGTGAGGGGAAGGATGAAGATACTCGCTTGTCATGGTACAAGGGAAAGCAGCAAAGTGCAGTTCCCTCTGCACCTGCTAGTGAAGCTCTTAAAAGGACTACCACCACAGGGTGTCACAACGTCAACACCAAAGTTGTCACACATAGGGAAAATGGAAAATTATAGCTAAAATTTTACAAGTAGGTGGTAGCCAACACATAGAGAATATTTAATACAGTTTTGTAATAAACATTTTATAAACATTTAGGCACATTTAGCTACAATTTCCCATTTTCCCTATGTATGGAAATTTTACGATACACCCTGTATCAATGCTTTGATACACCCTCTATGTTTTTTTCAGGGTCCTATCAACAGAAAAGCCAGGAGTTCACATAGAGGAGTTCACCTTATTATGCTCACACAGCGTAATAAGGTCATTAAAATTCATCGTGAAAACCAGACTTGAGTCCCCCCCTTCCAACAGCATAAGAGGTGCATCTGTGGACAGAGCTGGGAGTCCGAGCCCCTGCTTGTAAGAAAGAGACACATTCCAGGCAGACAGAGTCTCTGAGAAACTTGGCTTTCCTACAGGCCAGGAGTTAGACAGGATGCGATTTTTGTGAAAATGCAGTGTAGGAGCAGTGCTGCCTGTAAGTCCAAAGCCTGAACCACAGGAACCTTAAGAGGACGGTTCTCAGTGTTTCAGCTTCTCTACTGAGCAAACATGGAGAAAGACACAATTGTCTGTCACATTAAAAAATGTTTCAAGTGTAGAGAAAAGGAGGAAAACATCCTAAGGGACGTTTTTATTGGGATACGGTCCCTCTTAAAATCTATGAGGCCAATTTTACATAAGATGTGTGGATGGAATTGTGTCAGGATCTTTTAAAACAAGTACCTCAAGGAAAATAGGCCAGTCGATATATGAAAAGGAACATGTAATTAATGATGACTAATGTAGGAAGAGATAAAATATAAAACTTTAATAAGAAAAGTGTCTGGAATAATTTAAAGCAATACTGCACTTAGAAAGGAAAAAAACAATTAAAAAATATTTGAAGTATGTAAGCATATAGAAATGACACAGACAGCACATGTCTAAATGTGTTAATAGAATTAGTTGCAAAATGACCTTGATCACATGCTGATGAAAAAAGAGTAAAAGTAGTTTTCAAAGTTAAAATGTGATAAAATGTGTCAATACAAAGCCAGTTAATAAATGTAGAGAAAATATTTATGGAAACTTTTTAAAAAAAATATCAAAAACCCACATGCTTTTAAAGATATCATTATGGAAATATAAATAAATAAATAAATAAATAAATAAATAAATAAATAAATAAATAAAGGTAACACAGTGGCCTCAAATGTAACCATGTTTACAGGATAAGAGAGTATAAAGGAACAGGCAGCAGAAGTAGCCCTTCTGGAGCCTTATCTCTGGGTATAAATTGTGTGAGGACTCCTTATCTTTTCCTAGTTCTTCTAGCCCACTTTTTCTCCTTCAGAAAACTCTTGAAGAGTAGTTGAGAATATTAGATTCAGGTGGAGATACTGAAAAAATCCTCGGGATAAAACCCCAAAATGTGTGTTATAACCAAATAAGTAGATATTTGGGGTTCAAAATTCTAAGATTCTGGTCCACTAGCCATCATTACCAGTTGGACAGATCTGTTCACCTCTGCTGATTCCAAGTTTTGTCTTGAGTTGTTTTTGTCTTTATAAAATGATTGAAATTGGGAAAAATACTCTTCAATGTCATTTGTTCTGTGTTATGCATAGTATTATAATTTTAAAATCAAACTTGTCACACAAACCTTTGATGTGACAATTAGGGAGGTATTATAAAGCACTTTCTAAAGCTTGAGTATATAGTAACAAGCTGGAAAATTAAGTTGAAGAAGCCTGTTTCCTAAATGGACCTTTAAAATGCTGAAATACATGCTAAAATGCATTTACTGTAGGAAACAACTATGCTAATGACCATGGAATGTGCAATGTCTTGAATGTTTTCTACTACTAACTTACAGAACAGGTTTAGAAGGTTTAGAAGAACTGTAAATATTAAAATCCTATCTGTCCAGAGGAAGAAGTAATCTGAAAAAAAGGGGGGAAAGATTCTCAAAACCTATGGTCAAGTATTTAAAACTGTTGATTTTCTGTTTCTATTGGTCATTATGTAGCTATTAACATGCTACTTGTTAGTGAGACAGGAATCCACATAAGGATAGCTGGAAAGTTAGGAATCATGAACATTCATTTTGCATAAAGAAGTATATTCAAGGCTTGGGCAAAAGTTGTTAGACATCTGCATAGAAGTTATTACTAAAGTCATAAAGTTGAAGAGATTTCAGAGAATAGGAAAGCAAAGAGAACACAAAACTGATTCTGGGGATACCTATTTCAGGGTTCGGGAAGGCTTCATTAGGCAAAAAGGAAACATCAGGGGGTCTATATTTACAGAAGTTAAAAGACTTTAACAAGAGAATGGTTAAGAAAATGAAGAGCAGCACACAGATAAAAGAGATGTCATCCACAGTATTCTTATGAACATAAAAAGAGGTTTCCTTGAAGCTACACCATCCTGACAAAGTGTTCCCTCTGTCTAGTCGGCGAGGAGTAAGAAGTCTGCGTTCACATTACACCTTCTCTCATATTCACCCTAAATGAGTCACTGCTCTCTTTGCTTTCTCTTCAAAAACCCAGGGAACTTACTTCAAACACTGAGACACATAAAGGTCACTTTTAAATGAAGTGATAACAACAGAAAAAGCAGTGTTTACTAACCAGAGAAGAGACTTGAGGCAGAAGCTCCCTGACACAGAAAGCAGCGGCACCAGCGCCGAGGCCACTCGGAGCAGGATGAGTGCAGAGCACGCGTGACGCCCGGCTTGATGCTTAGAACACCAAGAGTGACCGTCTCTTGACTTTTTCTGTTTTTTTCCTCCTTCACTTGATCTTAGCCACAGTATCTCTCTGTCAATGACTCTGCTCTCAGTCTTGTCCTCTCTCCATCTCTCCCTGCCACACTTCCCACCGCTCTCTCCCCCAGCTTGTTCTCTTTCTCTCATCCTCATCAAGAAATGTTTCTTTACATCACAGCACTCTACCAAGGGCAACAAAGTGAAAATCTGACTCACACAAAAAAATAATGTTGTTTTACTCTTTGCTCCCTCCTCTATATCCTGGTTTCCCCAAAATGTAGCAAAAACTCTTCTGGAAAGAGGCCTAGGCAAAGAATTTATGACTGAGGCCCGAATGGCAATTACAGCAAAAAAATAAATAAATGAAATTTGATTGAATTAAAAAGGCTTCTGTATATCCAAGGAAATAATTGACAAAGCAAATATACAACCTATGAATGGGAGAAAATGTTCACAAGCTGTACATCTGAGAAAGGGCTAATCACGAGAACCTACAAAGAACTTAAGCACATCAGCAAGAAAAGAACAAAGAACCCTTTTATAAAGTGGGCAAAAGACACGAACAGAAGCTTTTCAAAAGAAGATCAAACAATGGCCAATAAACAATGAAAAATGTTCTGTGCCACTAATAACCAGCGACTACAAGTTAAAACCACAATGAAATATCATCTTACCCCAGTTAGAAAGAACGGCTTTTATTAAAAGTTAAAAAGAAATAGATTCTGACCTGGATGCTGAGTGAAAGAGATGCTTGTACACTCTTAGTGGGACTGTAAATTAGTACAGTCTCTATGGAAAACACTATGGAGATTTTTCAAAGAACTAAAAGTTGACCTATCATTCCATCCAGTAATCCCATTACTGGGTATCTACCCCAAGGAAAAAAAGCCATTTTATCAAAAAGACACCTGCACTTGAATGTTTATTGCATCACAGTTTACAATTGCAAAGTTGTAGAATCCACCTAAATGCCTATCAATTCATGAGTGGATTAAGAAACTGTGGTGTGTGTGTGTGTGTGTGTGTGTGTATACTCACCATGGAGTACAACTCAGCCATAAAAAGAACGGAATTAATGTCTTTTGCAGCAATGCAGATGGAAATAGAGACCATTATCCTAAGTGAGGTCTGTCAAGAATGAGAAACCAAATACCATATGTACTCTCTAATAAATAACTTGGAACAAATTGATGGACACAGAAAGAGGTGAAAATCCTTGAAAACGAAAGAGTAGAGGGGAAGAAAAGGGGCAAAAGCCTGCCTAACAGGTAGAACTGTTTGTGTGATGGGCGTTTTTGAAGCTCTGGCTGAAGCATTCTAAAAACCTATCCATGTAACAAAAACATTCGCACTTCCTTAATATTTTGAAATTTTAAAAAAGTTGAAAATTTCAAGGATCAAAGACAATTAATATAGCAAATTTCACATCTAAATTTTGATGCTTTTTAAATAATCAAAAGGTTCATCTTTAAAGCAAAGAGTGTACCAGATGGTTCTTTGCTGGCACAAATTGTTCTTAGGTTTATAACAGGTTCCTGTAAGTGCCTTTGATTGACAGCCACCAGTTGTGTTACAAAACAGTGTGACATCAGGTCAATCATGATGAAACTTGATAATGCCACGTCAATAATGTGACATTTTATGCTGTAGTTTAGCACAAATTGCTAGAAGGAGAGAGAGTAATCCCTAGTAATGACAGAATATTCCACAGTGTTGGCTCATCACGTTGTGGCCTTTGTTGACGATGTTCAAGCCCAGAGGCATGACGCCAGTCCTCATGAGAATCCATAATGGCTCCTAAAGTAGAAATCATCACATGCCCTGAAGTCATGTCATTTTCTTAAAGACCAATAAACTATATCATGTAATTTATTTAAATTCACATCACATCGCTAGACGCATTTGAATACATTTTTCAGGAGTATGTACAATTCCTAAATCATCACATGCCCTGAAGTCACAACTAAAGTGTTAGGAGAGTAGGAAAAGTAGATCAATCTTTTGTAAGCAAAATTATTAAAATAAGCAAATAACATAAAATAAACAAACTTGACTCACCTGGTTCCATTAAGCAAAGCTACCATGTGTTACTCTCTTGTCTGCAACGGTCACACCAACCTGAGCACAGGGGGATCTGAATGTTTAGCTTAGTCTCAGGGAATGTGAACAGCAAACAAGTCACAAAGGGCCTAACACAGTACAGGAACATCTGGCTTGCAGGTAACTTGATCCAGAAGTCGGGCGGGTGATGAAGAGAGTGGAAGAAATGAGGCAGTGGCAACTGATAGAGAAGAACCATGATGGGAAACCCCGAATTATCTATTGAGGAGTTTGATTAATTCTCTGACTTGTATAATGTGGACACTGTTCCCCACCTAGCCACAATCTCCTCTTAATTTCATATTCCTAGTTCATGTGTTAAAGTGGAGCTGTTTGAGGGATGGGACATAGTGCAATTTTGAGGCAAGTGAGAAAGAGAACTAGCGCTTCATCTAACTTAGTTTCCTGCTTTTTGGCATGAACTACTTGACTTGTTTTTCTCTGAATACAATGACAAAGATTGTTTACTTGATCAAATTTTAGTCAGACTCCCTGAATTTTCTAAGCTTATCTGTTACTTCCTTGTAAAATTCATTTTTAGCAAGACTGTCCCATCAGTTTACCAAGAGCCCTTCACCCTTGATATCTGACTACTCCTGATATATCTGACCGAGTTCCTCATCCCCTGCTGTCCCCCAGGTGATATCTGATCATCCTGGCCCGTCTTTAGCAAGAATCATGTTGGGTTGTTTTAGCCAGAAACCTCCTTATCCTTGAGGTTTCCTCTTAGTAATCTTCTATCTCTTGACCCCTACTCTGCTCCCTGGCTACAAATTCCATTTGCCCGTGCTAGATTAAACTTCCATTGCAGTGGTCCCTATACCTGTTGCAATGGTAAAGGCAATAAAATCTACTTTACCATGCTTTAACAAGTGTCACTGAATTATTTTTTTTTCTTTTTCAATACCCACCCATCTCCTGCTTTTGTAACTTGTATCTTCCTCTTCTCTTCACATAAACTAAATCTACAATCTCTCCAACTATCATCCCAAATGACGAGTCCTTGGTCATGTCTGTTCTAATTTCCTAACTGGATAGGAGTTCTTCCTCTTTAAAATATACATCGCATTTTTATAAATATACTTTTTATGGCACTTGAAATAATCTGGCTTGTATGCTAGCTAGTGTGAGATTTAGCTTGAGGTGAGGAACTGTGTTTTCTTTATAGCCATGGAAGTGGCAGCCCAATACTTAATAAATAAGAGTTCAAGACCAAGTGTGAGCAAGACTGAGACCTCGTATCTACTAAAAATGGAAAAATTAGCTAGGCATTGTGGCAGGCACCTATAGTCCCAGCTGCTCGGAAGACTGAGGCAAGAGGATCACTTGAGATCAAGATTATGAGTTGCTATGAGCTATGACAGCATAGCACTCTACCTAGTGTGACAGAGTGAGACCCTGTTTAGAGAAATAAATAAATAAAGATACATTGAATAAAAGTTCTAGATTGTGAATAGAAAATACTACATAAATCAGTGTCTTTTCCCCAGCCCTGTACTACTTTAAATATTTTAATTTAAATATTCAATTCATTTGTGTTCTCTATCTCCTTGTGAAAATTAAATTTATGTTAATAATCCCTTCCAACTGCAGCAAAGGGCAGATGTTTCTTCAAAAGGAGACCATGACCTTTGGCTCTTATCTACTATCTTTTAAACAGGGTAAGGAGTGAAGTTCTCTGAAAATTTTGCGTTAAAAGACAATTGATTATGTATTAGCAAGCAGTATTTGTGTCTCTATTCTGCGTCAGATCTTTGCTGGCACACAGGATTTTTTTTTAAGCAAATGATTAGAGGAATATATTCAAAAGGTATACTTTCCTTGACAAATGTTTTCTAACAGAAGGAGTATTATTTTTGTTTTCTTTATTTTTTGTTCCTTTAATTCCTTCCTTTGGAAATAGTTTAATGGCGATTACAATGAACTTGCCCAAATATTATATATTTTGTAGAATCAAGAAATAAGAAAAGAAACAGAACTCATTCAATTGCCCATAGTAAAAGGCTTCCAAGGGAAAGTCACCATCACAAATGGACTGTGTGACTGGGCCCTTGTGACCTGCTCCTGCTCGTCCACCAGCTTCATCTGCTGCCCACTCCCGCCCGCTGCAGTTCACACTTCCAAAACATAGTACTGCTCGTACCATCTTAATCTTAGAAACTGATAAACTCTAGAACTATCTCAGAAATGAATGCTTAATATTTCTAATCTGACTGATTTTTATGTATAGGACTCTTACAGAATTGTCATGTGCATTCTTGAGCAAAGAAATAGAAATTGTTCAAATGCCAGCGGTAAAAAAAGTCTAATGGAAAATCAATGTCATAAATGGGATGTCTGACTAAAGCAATGTGACAGGGGCTCCTTTATGAAAATTCTCTCAGCAATGTAAAAGGACCTTCCATTTGAAAAAAAAATCTCAGAATTCTCGCTCTTTGCTAATTCTATTTTATTCCTCTTCTTCCTCTTCCTTTTCCTGGTTCCCTTCTCTTCTTCTACTCTTACTCTTACTCCCCTTCCTTCTGTTGAAATTTTTAACTTAAGTTATTGATTTCATAAAATAAACATTTGTTTGGATGAAACATTTGGCATCATGTTTATGTCAGTTGTCAAAATTCAAATAGACTTGTTTGCTTTATGAGATTATATGTATTTCCATCAAATTTGTATTTAGTTATTTGGATAAAAGTTCATAACATTTATCAATGAATTCATTATCTTCTAGGACACCTAGAACATGTTATTCCCAAATATCTTTCCACAAGATCTCTTATGAGAGAACAGTTAAAATCTGCTTTACGTTAGTAAAGTATTCTTAATTTTTAACACTACTCAAAGTCCTCTAAGAAGCAAAACCTTTGACAGGGGCTGCAAATCTACCCTGCAGAGAGGAAGCTTGTGGCTTCCTTCAATTCTTCAGTAGAAAGACAATCTGAGACCAAAATTCACAGTCGACACTGCTTAGGTTAAGAGCTGTCTCCTTTTTATTATCTATCATTTTGCCAGTTTCTCAGGACTGCCCACTGCAAAATCAATGTCCTTAACGAATGCTTTCTTTAGCAGAAAACATAGCACATTGTTATTACACTTACATAAAATGTCAATTACCTTTTCAAGAGATTTGGACCGTACTTTTAAAGCCACACACACACACAAGCAGTTGTCATTTCCAGAGCTCTTCTTTTCTGTAGACCCATCTTTCCAGGTATTATCATTTTCTTCTGCCTGAAGGATGACTAACGCGTCTTGTGGTTCACTGTTATCTGCGGTCATTCCAGGTGGTTCCTCCTCTAGCTGTAGATGGTTTCCTCACCTACGAGCTGATCACCATTCAGCAGATACACAAGGGGACCATCTGCAGACCTCCAGGGTTATCTCTCCATCCAGCTCTTTTCTCTGTGGTACTCGATTCTGTCAACTCCAGGTATCTTTTTCTCCCCAGAGTCTCAGGTCCATCCCCATGTCTCAGAAACATACATCCTCATGTGAACTGCCCCTTCCATGTCTGCCTGCAGGCCTCCTCCGCACAGGGCTCAGAAGCAAATCAAACACCAAGTGGCCAATATCTGAGACTGACAAGCTATTCTTCCTGTGCAGGTTTTGACCCAGCCGCTCTAACAAAACATGCGCCCCTTACTTCCTGCCTATTATGGGTGGAATTGCATCCCCCCACCAAAGAGATATGTTGAAGTCTTAACCTCCAATACCTCAGAGTAGGACCCTATTGAAATAAATTTGTTGCAAGTGTAATTAGTTGAGGTAAGGTCATGCTGGAATAGATTAGGCTTTTAATGCACTTGGCTGGTGTTCTTGTGAGAAGGTGATGTGAAGACAAAGGAAGAGCTCACTACCTAACAAGGCAGGAGCCACAGAACACCAAGTGACAGATGACAGAAGCAAAGATAGAGGGGATGAAACTTTGTTGGGGCTCAGAAACAGATACCCCAAACTATAGCGCTTTGACATGCTAAACGGAAGAAGAAGCCTCAGGGTGTCTCTTACTCTCTACTCCCTCCCTCCAGCCCTGACTTTAATTGTCTTCTCTCCCAAATCACAGGATGAAGTTGCTCTCTAAGGCCCTTTATATGCCTAAAATCTGGACCTGCCAAAGAAGAAAACAATTACCCCTGGGCCCTTCCCTGAGTTTTCATTCATTGAAGTCATGCTACAGGAATAAAGTCTGAAGTCTTTCAACACAAACTTTTGTCACAAACCATTGTCTTCTCTGTGAGCACAACAGATTTTGTCCCACTGTATGTTCTTCAAGCTCATTGAAGATTCATTGTTCAATTTAAATGAACAAATCCATCAACAGTTTTTTAATTGTTACTTTTTCCTTTTATAGTAAATTTAGCCTTTCTATCATATGGAAATGGAGACCTTTTTTCACATAAGAACAATAGATCAGGCTGGATAATCATAGTTTAGATAACAAAACATTAGAATCTGTAACACTCTATTTAAAAGCACAGATTGGTCATGCCTCTGACAAAAAGAGCCTACAATTAAAACCAAGTGGTAGTAAATTCTATACATTTGAATTACATACATAAATCTAAGATTAACAAACCTTTGATATGCCATCATCATTTATAGAAGAGATTATCTTTATTTTTTTTTATTTTTTTGGTTTTTAGAGTAAGAACTTTCAGTAGTATATATCAACATAATATCTTTTTAATTTGTATACTGATATAACAAGCCAAATCACACACAAAAAACTACTATCAATATAATGTATGTGTTGCAATCTATTAGCTCCTCTGCCCTTAGGAATAAATTATTTTTTTCATTTCTCTCTTGTTCTTGACTTAGTGTGATAATATACTGAGTGGAGCTTTCCTTCTATACCGAGAGATCCTGTAACTGCAGAATCCTAAAACATGGACTGATGATGTCTCCCTATAAAAATATCTAAGGCCACATTAACTTTGGAGCTATGCTGGTTTAATATGGTCATCCTAACATCATAATTAATGTCAAATTTCTTTATATCTAGCTTTGCCAATCCCCAGGTGAGTTCACCATTATCTCTCTCAAAATCAGTATAACCTGTCTGCTTATACACAAATTCCACATATTTTAATAGTTCAGGTATTGATAGTGCCTTTAAAATATATATTGACAGGACATATATTCAGTGTAGATGTAGATATTTACATGGCCTAGTTCTCTCAAATGCAAAACCTTTTGAAGTTTTGCCTAGACGAGTACACAAACCATGTTGTCCAGAGCTTTGGGATTCCTGAACAGATTTGAAATGGCTCCCGAAGCACATCTGAATTAGAAAAATGAAAATGTACCTATGGTATCATTCAAATCGAGATCCCAAATCCTCAGAGGAGAGGCAGCAGTCTCTATGGGTTGTGCTGCTGATCTTTTTTTTTTTTTTTTTTTTCTGGAGACAGAGTCTCACTATGTCGCCCTGGATAGAGTATCATGGTGTCACAGCTCACAGCAATCTCAAACTCTTGGGCTTAAGGGATTCTCTTCCCTCAGCCTCCTAAGTAGCTGGGACTACAGGTGCCCGCCACAAAGCCCGTCTATTTTTTGATGCAGTTGTCATTGTTCTTTAGCTGGCCAGGGCTGGATTTGAACCTGCCACCCTCGGTGTTATGTGGCTGTCACGATAACCACTGTGCTGTGGGCACCAAACCTGTGCTGCTGATCTTCAAACATCTTTTAAGATGAACAAGTGGCTGTGAAAACTTAGTAACACTGCCTGAAGTGACAGTTCTCAGGAGATTCCAAAACCTCCATCTAACTTTGTTGATTAATTGGCTCAAAAACAGAGATTATGTAAAATTTTCAAAATTTTGGATATTCAGCATGTCTCTCCATGTTTTCTTTTTTCAAAATATTCCAGATAAGTATAACAGAGTATTACCTATTTATTTGTGAAACCCTAGAATATGTTTGACAAATACATAATATATGTAAACTACACTGATAATTGTTTGTGCCATTTTTAATAATTCATAAAATAAGTTCATAAAAATGGAGCAATATAAAAAGAAAAGGAGGACTTAGATTTATATAAAAGCTATTGCTAAAATGTGTTCAGTCCCAAATGCCATATAGACATGGAGAGACTTTTAAGAAGGTGCCAATATCGTTCAAAAAAGCATAGACTAATATCATATAAAATTGATGATTTTATAAGGATATTTTTCATTCTTTATAAAGATGGGGTAGTACATTTTAGAATTTGCTTTTTACAGACATCATTCATTAGATATCCTAAAGCAAGATGCTGCTAAGGCTATTTTTTTTTTTAAAAAATTCCTTTTCTGATAAAGAATCTCTAATAGTTAAATTTCTCTGAACAATTACATGGCTACAGTAGCCAGCACAGTGCTGGTATTTTAATATGATAATTGAACTGAACTTTATAATGCAGGATTTGAAATGTTTTTCCACTTAGAACTGAAGATAAAATGTCAGCAATAAAATTGAAAGTTAAATATGGTACTCAATAGGCAAAACTAAACATATTCGCCTACTTGGAGAGACTACCCACCGGTCAGGTACTAAGGGAGTTGAGTGTTCTAATGACCACGTTAAACACTCTACAATGGCATACAGCCGTTTATTAATTTTTCTCAACAACAAAGACTTACACTTATTGAGGAACAAGTCATTATTACCTTCTAGATTTAAGTGTGACCCACTGAGTGATTCACTAAATAATTAGATGATTATTATTCAAGTTTGAAATAATAATTTCCTTATATTCCTTCTACTCCCTGCCCTGCTTCAAGTTTCCTGACCAGGCTGACAAGTTTTGTTGTTGATCATTTCTGTAGCAATTTAGCTGATAAAACAGGATTTTCATATTTAAAAAAACAAACAAAAAAGTACAAAAATTATTTGGAAATTTTTCTTATTTGTTGCTTTCTTATTTTAATCAGAAGTATAATTTTATTAAAAACTAGTCAATTAGGAAATATTATTTAGATGATGTGATTTTAGTTTTGATGTAATATATAGACATACACAACTTTTCCAGACAGAAGTATATTTATATACATATTAAAGAAAATAGAGACAGTACTTTGCAATGCTGAGTAATATGTTAATATGTTACCTGTCTCTGAGTAATATGTCAATAAAATTTAAAATATTTCTATGTAAGGTGCTATATTTGTCAAAGTCCTTTAAATAAAATTTTAATATTTTTTCAGTTTTGAAGGTATAATTAAAAAATAAAGTTGATCCTCATTTATGGAGGGCAGTGTGATGTTTTGACATATGTGAGTCATGTGAAATGATTAAGTTGAAGTATTAACATACCCACGCTTTGGGGCTGGAAGGGAAGATGGTGGCAGTGACAGTCCCGTAGTTCATCACTCCCTGGTCAGCAGGTGAGAGGGAGGGAGTACTGGACCTTGCCCCGTGTGAATTATCAGAGAGGATGGGCAGCTGGCGATGCACAGCGATTTGGTGGATTGTTGTGTTTGAAATATAGTTCAAAACCGCGGAAACTGCTGTAAACTGTTTCCCCCTACACGGCAGAGGGGCAGTCAGCCCCTCCCACAGGGAGGACAGCAGGTCGCAACTCACAAAACCTAATTGGGAAAAAA
>CAUYRH010134218.1:0-11150 GCA_963574655.1 Perodicticus potto
GGCCTCTGTACTTTATTACCTAAGTATGGAAGGGGGTGAAGTAAAGGCCCTGGGAAGCCAGAGGGGCCACTGGAGTTACTTTGGAAAGGACTGCGAGCCATTGGTAGGAAGAAAAGAAGAAACAAAGAGAAGGGAATGGAAAAGACTAATAAGCCTGTATAGGCCAAAAAAAAAGAAAGAAAGAAAGAAAGAAAGAAATCATTTACAGCATTTTTAAAATGTAAAGTAAATAGGAATGAATTTTTTTTTAATGTGCAGGGACTGTGTGGGAAAATTTATAAAACTTTACTAAAGGAGATTACAGCAGATTGAATAAATGGAGATATATCCCATGTTCATGGACAGGAATATAATATTTTAGATGTCAATTATGCTAAAATTTTTCCAACCAAGGTTCATTGAAGGATTTTAAATAATTTGATAAGCTAATTATAAAATGTATAAGGAAGAGTAAAGGGCCAAAAGAGCCAAAATGACTTCTGATGCGTAAAATGGAAAGAAAGACTTACGAAGCCTCAGCATTCAAGACTGGCACCGGCTATGGGAAAAACTGACGGTGAAATTTGATAGAGACTTCAGAAACAGATCTAGCATTTATAACACTTTGACATATTGCAAAGTTGTCTAGAACATCAGTGGGGAAACAAAGGACTATTTGATCAACGGATCTGAAAAAAGAAGTTCCCTATTTTGCATGATAACGTGAAATAAATGAAACCAGATCCCTACCTAACACTATGCACACAAAAATAATTTGAGATGGAACAGAAACTTAAGCAACAAGAGCAAAACTTCTAAATGGAAAAAGAACCCCTTTTCAACTGTTAACACTTTCATTCATGTCAGAAATATCCCGTATCAGGGTAGACACATGTTCAAACTATAAAGTTCCTTTTTAACAGATTGATCACAGTAACATTGCCAAAGGAAACCCCAGGATGCTAACTTTGAGGATCAGGGTCTTAACAGCCTACTGATGAACTTTCAGCTTCACAGATAAAGATAATAGTCAGGTATCTAAGAAAGTTGCACAGTCCAGGAATTTCAGTTCACATAGATTTGTTTATTTGTTGGAATTTGGTTATTCATAGCCTTGCTCCAGACAAAATTAAAAGCAACTCGTTTACTCACTTTCGTTTTGAATGTTTGAAATGAATTAGAACTCATTCCACTGCTCTCGAGTACTATAGAATTTGACATATACAATAACAGCACTGTACCCTATACACATCATGGAGGCAACCTCTCTTTCATTGGGATAGAAATCATCTCTTTGATTACTACTGTTTAGTATTAACCAAACACAGGAACTGAAAAGAGATAGTTTGGAATCACCAGGTGTTAGGAGGAAATGGTTGTGACCATATTTAGATTGTGTTGAAAGAAAAGGTACAATTTTATGATCCATATTCCACCTGTCAGCAGGCAGCGGTGATCTAGTGAGACGCTAGAAAGTCCAGGGTAGTGATAAGAGGATTACAGAGAAGTAATGAGGGCGGAGTGGAGAGCTATGTCATGGCCTTGGGCAAGTCACTTCGCCCTTCTTACCTAAGTATAAAATGAACAATGGCTCACTTCTTAGAATTAAAGAGTACATGTCTGGTGGAGCAAAAATAAAGTGTTAAAAGCATGTAGCGTCACACAGCCTCCCCTCTGTAAGGAGAGCTGAACCCGGAATAAGCAAAATCCCCACAACAGCCAGTGTCTGGCAAGAAGTCACAGCAAGGTCAGCCTCTTACATCAGGAAACTGTTCTCATTTGCAAGTTCTACAAATGGGAATTTTAGGTTCTGGAGTTTTATTCGGTTTGAAATGAGGTGAGAGATGGAGGGGGAGGGAGAGATCACAAAGGGAGTTAGCCGAATGCCACAGAACTCAAAGAAGCCTAAATAAATTATCTCTCAAACTCTATCTCTACCCAGTTCTTCTCCTTTTTATTGCAGTTTTCATTCACACATGATTGGGCATATTTATGGGGTACAGTGTAATATTTCAATACCTCTATACAATGTGTAATGATCAAATCCGGTTAACAAACGTACCCATCACCTCCAATATTGATCATATCTTTGTGTTGGAAACATTCAAAATGCTCTCTCCTAGCTATCTGAAAATACAGAATAAGTAATTGTTAACTATATTCACCATACAGTGTGAATATAGAACCATATAGTGTTCTATAAAACACTAGACTATGTTCCTCCTATCCAGCTATAATTTTGTGTGCATTAACCAACCTCTCCCCACCTCTCTGTCCTCCACCCTTGCCAGCCTCTGGTTACCACTATTCTCTACTTCTAAGAAATCCATTTATTCAGTTTCCACATATGAGTGAAAACAAACAGTATTTATCTTTCCATTCTTGGCTTATTTAACTTAAAATAATAACCTCCAGGCTTACCCATGTTGCTGGCATAACAGGATTTAATTCTTTTTTTTTTTTTTTTAATTTCAGAATATTACAAGGGTACATATGTTTTGGTTACATAATTTGCTTTAGTACATTTTAAGTCACAGCTATTAAGTATGCCCTTCAACCCAGAAAGTGCACATTGTACCAATTAGGTGTAGATTTACTGAAACCCTACTCCCCTCTCCCACCTATTTGATTTATGTCGAGTTGTACACACGTGAAAGTAAAGAGCTGATAGATTAGTTAAAATTCAGTATTGATTATATGTGTTTTTTCCCCATTCTTGTCATACTTCACTTAGAAGGATGGTCTCCTGTTCCACCCAGGTTGTTACAAAAGATACTAGATCACCATTTTTTATGGCTGAGTAGTACTTCATGGTATACATATATCACACTTTATTAATTCATTCTTGTACTGATGGGCATCTGGGTTGTTTCCACATCTTTGCAATTGAGAATTGTGCTGCTGTAAACATTCAAGTGCAGGTTCCCTTTTTATAAAATGTATTTTTTTCCTTTGACTAAATATCTGGCAGTGGAATTGCTAGATCAAATGGTAGGTCTGCTTGAGGTATTTCCATACTACTTTCCATAAAGGTTGTCTTAGTAAGCAGTCCTACCACCCGTGTACAAGTGTTCCTTTCTCTCCACATTCACACCAGTACTTGTGTTGGGACTTTTTTATAAAAGCCATTCTCACTGGGGTTAGGTGATTTTGACTTGCCTTTCCCTGAGGATTACAGATGTTGAGCATTTTTTCATGTTTGTTGGTCGCCATTAGACAATCTTCATTTGAGAAGTTTCTGTTCAAAGTATTTCTTTCTTTTATGACTGAATAGTATTCCTTTGTGTATATATACCACATTTTCTTTGTCATTCATCTGTTGACGGACACTTCAGATGATTCAGTATCTTGGTCATTGTGAATAGTGCTGTGATAATCATGAGAGTGCAGACCTTTCTTTGACATACTGATTTCCTTTCTTTTGGCTGTATGTGTAGTGGTAGAATTGCTGGATAATGTGGTAGCTTTATTTTTAGGTTTTGGATAAATCTCCATGCTGTTTCTCATAATGGCTGTACTAATTTACATTCCAACCAACAGTATTATAAGAGTTCCTTCTTAGCATCCTTGCCAGCATTTACTAATTTCTGTCTTTTTCATAAGTCATTGTAACTAGAGTGAGATATCTCATTATGGTTTTGATTTTCATTTACCTAATTAGTAGTGATGTTGAACATTTTTTTATATACCTCTTGGCCCCTTGTATGTCTTCTTTTTTTTTTTTTTTACTTTTTTTTATTGTCTTTGTTATTAAATCATAGCTGTGTACAATAGTGCAATCAAGGGGTACAATGTGCTGGTTTCATATACAATCTGAACTATTTTCATCAAAATGATTAACATAGCCTTCCTGGCATTTTCTCAGTTATTGTATGAAGACATTTGTATTCTGCATTTAGTAAGGTTAGCCTGTACCCTTCTAAGAAGCACCATAGGTGTGGCCGCACCAATTACCCTCCCTCCATCCCCACCTCACCCCTCCCCTCCCTTGTCCCTTTCTCCATATTTTTGTGCTATAGTTAGGTTATACTCTTTATGTGAAAGCTACAAATTAGCTTCATAGTAGGGCTGAGTACATTGGATACTTTTTTGAGAAATGTCTATTCAAATAATTTGTCCATTTTCAAATGGGTTATTTGGGATTTTCCTGCTAACTTGTTTGAATTCCTTCTTATTCTGGAAATTAATTCCTCGTCAGATGAGTAATTCACAAATATTTTCTACCATTCTGTAAATTATCTTTTCATTCTGTTGATTGTTTTGCTGTGCAGAAGCTTTTCAGTTTGATACAATCCCATTTGTCTATTTCTGCTTTTGTTGCCGTGCTTTCGAAGTCTTCTCCATAATATATTTGCATAGACCAATGTCCTAAAGAATTTCTATGTTTTCCTCTAATAGTTTCATATTTATTAACTTTTATTTCTTGAATCCACTTTGAGTTGGTTTTTGTACACAGTGAGAAATGGAGGTCTAGTTTGATTCTTCTGCATATGGATATCCAGTTTTCCTGGCACCATTTATTAAAGAGAGTGTCCTTTACCCAATGAGTGTTCTTCGCACCTTTGTAAAAAAATCAGTTGGCTGTAAACACATCTTTTTTATTTCTGGGTTCTTTAGTCTATTTCATTGGTCTCTGTGCCTGATTTGTACCATGTTGCCGTAGTTACTATTGCTTTGTAGTATATCATGAGGTCAGGTAATGTCATGCTTTCAGCTTTGGTCTTTTTTCTCAAGGTTGCTCTGGCTATTTAGGCTCTTTGTGGTTCTATCAATTTTAGGATTACATTCTCTATTTCTGTGAAGAATATCATTTCTATTTTTTTATTGTTTGGGGTTCATTGAGGGTACAAAGAATTAGGTTATACTGATTGCATTTGTTAGGTTAAGTCCCTCTTATAATTGTGTCCTGCCCCAAGAGTTGTTCCACACACCATAACCCCTCATCCCCTTCATTCCTCCCCTGCCCCCCATCTTGAATTGATTTGAGTTTTTCTCTTATGAGAGTATATATTAAATCATCTACTTGCTTCATATTAGAATTGAGTACATTGGATTCTTGTTTCTCCATTTTTCTTTACTAAGAAGAACGTGTTCAACTCAATCCAAAAGATATACAGTCTCCATCTTTTTATTTATTTATTTATTTTGAGACAGAGCCTCAAGCTGTCACCCTGGGTAGAGTGCTGTGGCATTACTGCTCACAGCAACCTCCAACTCCTGGGCTCAAGCGATTCTCTTGCCTCCACCTCCCAAGTAGCTGGGATTCCAGGCACCTGCCACAATGCCTGGCTATTTTTTGGTTGCAGCCATCATTGTTGTTTGGTGGACCTGGGCTGGATTCGAACCCGCTAGCTCAGAGTGAGAGTGCAGACATTCTCTGCACTCTCTGTATGGGGCTGGTGTCTTAGCTGCTTGAGCCACAGGCACCAAGCCCAGTCTCCATCTTTTTAATGGCTGAATAGTATTCCATGGTATACATATACCATAGCTTGTCAATCCATTCCTGGGTTGGTGGGCATTTAGTTTGTTTCCACATTTTGGCAAATGTAAATTGAACTGCAATAAACAGTCTAGTGCAAATGTCCTTATGATAAAATGATTTTTTTTTCTGGGTAGATACCTGCTAATGGGATTGCAGGATCAAATAGGAGGTCTAATTTGAGTTCTTGGAGGATTCTCTATACCTCTTTCCAAAAATGTTGTATTAGTTTGTAGTCCCACCAGCAGTGTAAAAGCGTTCCCTTCTCTCTACATCCTCGCCAGCATCTGCAGCTTTGAGACTTTGTGATGTGGAATATTCTCATCACTGAGGTTAGGTAATATCTCAGGGTGGTTTTGAATCATTTGTATTTTGACAGGAATTGCACTGAATTTGTAGATCGCTTAGGTAGTATGGTCATTTTAACAATAATAATTCTTCTAATCTGTGAACATGGGATGTCCTACTTTTGTGCATGTGTCCTCTTTAATTTTTTCATCAGTTCTATAATTTTCATTATAAAGTTCTTTTATCCCCTTTAATTTATTCATGGATATTTTCTTTTTTGTAGCTGTTGTAAACGGATGGCTTTTTGATGTCTTTTTCGGCTATCTTATTACTGCTATATAGACATGCTACTAACGTTTGTATGTTGATTTTGGATCCTGCAACTTTACTGAATTTGTTTATCTAAGTTCTAAGAGGTTTTTCCCCCACTAATTTAGTCTTTGAAGGTGGGTGTTGGTATAAAGATGGCCAAACCTTTTCTACTGTAGTATCCTACATAGGGGGTCGAGCACTTCCCTTTGGAACGCAGGGATTCTTACCAACAAACAAGCTTCTTTGTTCAGGGTCTTTGAACTTCAGTGAAAAATGAGTTTTAGTCTCATTTCAATAACCTATTTCATATTTCAGAATAAGGCTCTGAAATCACATTTGGACTCAAAGGGTCACTTCAAACTGTCTAGTGTCAGGGAAAACCAGTGTGTGACAGAGCAGAAAGATTGAGGACTATTGCCCTTAGGAGGGGTTCTTCCAGAGTAGCTGCAGAGTGGACAACTGGGCATTGCCCTTGGAGACATAAAGCTCCATTGTTAGGTGAAAGTTTAGAACAGATTAATTTCTCCAGATAGGAGAGGTTTCACTAATTTCACTTAGTGTATCAACTCCTGTTCTCTGCTGATTCCAAATCATTTTGGCCAGTGCTCTGATCCAAAAAGTCCATTCTCTATAAATTATCTTGTGAAGACCACTCTTTCTCTAAGCTTTGACAGGTCAACTGCAGACATAATCCCCTTTTTGGCTCTGTGTGTCATCAGATTTGAGGTTTTCCTTCAAGGAAGCAAAAAGATAGCTCACATTTCTCAACTCACTTATACACATCATGAACTACAGCCGTTAGCATATTAAATGCAAGGGGATGGATGTAAACATATACAAACCATCACACGTTTACACATATACAATGGGGTCAATTAAGTAAATGCTCTGTTATTTTCTATCTCCAAAGCCCCTTTTCTCTCAATGTATCATTACACAAAGCCTCTCAAAAGGACCAGTCACAGAACTTCAAAGCTGGATGTGTCCTCAAACACTATCTGCTGAGACCTTGCCCAAGTGACTTTGTCTTTCTGAATCTCAAGTTCTTCATTAATAAACTGGAGGTTAAAATATTGCCCACCTGAGGCAGCACCTGTGGCTCAGTGGGTAGGGCACCGGCCGTATATACCGAGGGTGGGAGATTCAAACCTGGCCCTGGTCAGCTAAAACAGCAATGGTAACTGCAACAAAAAAAAATAGCCAAGCATTGTGGCAGGCGCCTGTAGTCTCAGCTACTTGGGAGCCTGAGGCAAGAGAATCGCTTAAGCCCAAGAGTTGGAGGTTGCTGTGAGCTGTAATACCACGGCACTCTACCGAGGGAGACACAATGAGACTCAAAAAGAAAAAAAAATATTGCCCACCTAAACAGTAATTGTAAAGACTATGTGTGTGCTCAATTAATATCAATCTGCTCATTTGCATTGACAAAATTGAGATCCAGCAAAGTCAGATGTATCCAAAGTTGGTAGCGACAGAGATAAAACCCCAATGTCTCCTGAATCCCGGTGTGTGCTGTGTAAGACAATGGAGCCAGGTTCCCCTCACCCAGCAAACTTTTAAGGCCTATAACTCATGGTTCATATTAAGCATGTCACCACTTAATTTGTGCATACAAATTTTCCAGTTCTGTGAGAAAGATAGTCCTCTATCTCCAGACACTAAGCTAAGAATTCAGAGACGATGTTTCATAGCCTACAGATGAGGGGCTGATAAACAGGAAACCTCTATGCTGCCAAGAGGCGCAATTATCAACCTCCACCACCACCAGCTTCTGAAGTTACATAAGTAAATAAACAACTGGTGGTAGAAAAATAACAAACTGGCTTGAAGTAAACATTGTGCCCAGATATAAACCTGTCTTTTGTTAGTGTTTATAATAACTCCTCTGATGAAACCAAGTTCCAAGTTCCTGTAATATACCTCTATATCCCAGCCTCCTCCCTGGTCTTTGCCTCAAAAGAAACGAAAAGGGGGAGAGAGAGAGAGAGAGAGAGGTGGAATCCTATAACATTGCCAATATTCAGCCACTTTTGGCCTCCAAAAATGGCAATTCAATTTGGTTAGACCTATAACATGTCAGGGTTTAAAGTAGTGCCTTGGCTTGTTTAGATGATCTTTCTTTATTTACATTATAAAAGCATATTATAATAACACATATTTATAGGAAACTTGGAAAATTTAGAGCAAAATCACATATAATTCCACTACATAATATCATTATTATTTTGTGCATTCATTTTCAGCATTGTGCAAACATATTTAAAGATTTATAATTATTAATAATATGCAAGTTTTTAATTATGCCTTAAAACAATTCTTCATAGAGTAAGGGGAAACTGCATTGGGCTATCTCTAAAGATTCTTTTGGTTTTATCATTTTGTGTCTATAGAAGCTTATTTGAGTACTTTTGATTTGATCAAAACACAAATTTCGAGTGTTTTATTTTCTAGTGGCTTATTGCTCATGCCGTGTTTAATCATTGGCTTATAACTTTCACTAGAGAACGTTTCCCATGAAAAAGGGCTTCGTGTGAGCTATCACTTTTGGGCATGAGGCTTGATTAAACAAATTTAAATATTTATCAAAAAATTTTTCACTCAAAAGAAGTTGTATTTATTCCTTTGGCATAAAATTCATATTTTAAAATGCAAAAGGCCTACAGTACTGAAAGAGCAATGTGACTGAAATGTTAGAAGCTATGTAAGGAGAAACTGTTTGGGATGTATTCTGATGGCTTGCTATTCGGTTTGTATTATTGTTTCAGATTCACAAATTAGTCTACACATATTATTCCACGTCAGTCTTAGAAAGGATTCCACAGCGTCAATATCACCCACACTTTATAGACGGGAACCAAACACTCCCAGGAGCACAGCAGGTTGTAGCACCTGTGGACAGCCCGCTGTGCATGAGGGAGGTGGTGAAGGAGCTGCCCGTGGCCTTGAGCTCTGGGGAGGCAGCATCAGCTGAGAGTAATGATCTTTCAGTCTGGAAAGGAGCCCAAAGGGAAAAGAAGCAACGTCTTCCTGTGTTTAGATGGTTTTCCTGACTTGAGAGCTAATAAAAACACAAAGGCCCCGGCTCACTGAAGGAGGATAGTACCTGTACCTCTGTACTTTTAACAAATTCCCTGGGTGATTTTGATTTGCACCAAAGTGTGTGTGTGTGTGTGTGTGTGTGTGTGTGTGTATGTACATATCATAGCAACTACCCGTTTGCATATGTACTAAGATAAATAAATGAAGTTTAAATTGTAGTAGGAACCATTTTGATTAGATTAAAGAGCAGAAGAGGAAAGGAGGAAGTTTCTACCTACTGAAATGGCTTTGTTGGGAACGGTAGACAGCAGTGGTTCTCAAACTTTAGTGTGGATCAGCATTGCTTGGAGGGCAGCTTAAAACAAAGTGCTGGGCCCACTCCCAGAATATACACTTGGCTGGGTCTGGGGTGAGGCCCTAGGATTTGCGTTTGTGACAAGTTCCCAGCGCCTGCTCGTACTTGAGACCGTTTGCTGTAGCCAAGCACATTGGTTTTAACCCTGGCGGCACTAGAATCGTCCAGAATGAGTTTTTTAAGTATCATCGATGCTAGGGCCTCACCCCCAGAGATTCTGATATAAGAGCCCTTCGGTGGAGGTCTGGAAATGGGTGATTTTTAAAGCCCTTCCAGGTGTTCCTAATGGGCAGTCAGGGCTGAACCACTGGACTGAGGCTTCGGAGAAAGTGGTAAAGGAGTGTGGGTGGGGGAGTCACGGTCAGGCTCCTGGGTCTCCAGATTTAATCACGTTTGTCTGACTGTCTGTTCCCAGAGGCAGGTGAGTGCAATGTACCGGATGATCTTTTTAACGTCCTTTTCCCCACTCAGTATCTTTGCTGTGCTTAGGATGCTTTTATTTTTATTTATTTTTTTTTAATTTTTATTTTTTATCAAATCATAGCTGTGTACATTAGTGCAATCATGGGGTACAGTGTGCGGGCTTCATATACAATCTGAAATATTTTCATCCAACTGTTCGACATAACCTTCATAAAATGCGTGTCAGTGACACTGGGAAAACAGTATCTAGAGGTATCTGTTTCCGGGATTTTTTTCTTTTAGCAATGCTGCCCTCTAGTGTCCTTATGTATAGGAATCATGTGAAAACCCACCCCAGCCATCTTATTAGATAGCTACAACTTGGGGGATTTTTCTTTTCTTTTCTTTTCTTTTTTTTTTAAATTTTTCCATATACATGTGTTTATTAGGTTTCCACTTTTTGCCTTCACAGAATTTAAAAGGCTTAAAATTTAGTAACAATAACAATGTTTAAGATAAGGACTAGAAACAAAAACCAAGTAAAGAATGAACAAAGATAAATACATTCAGAAAAGAAAACAGACTATTACTGCATTGAAATATTAAGCAATATTAGTAATAATAATGCCAAGAAAGTAATGTTCACATTGTCAAATAAGAGTATGTCTAATATAGAATGCTTTGACTCTGAGGCTCAGTATGAAGTCATCAGTTAACTTATTTTTTTTCCCAAGTCTCAAAAAATAGACAACAAATATTATATAAATAAAAGTAAAAGAGAGTTTCAAAAAACAGGTCATGCCAAATCTTACAGACAATAGAAAAAGAAGAAATATTTCAAAATCATTCTCCTTGATCTGGATACACCTGATATTGAAATTGGAGAAAATATATTGCTATAAAAGGAAATTACAAACATATTTCACTCATAAGTGAGGATGCAATATCCTTTTTTTTTACTCTTTTTTAAGTACATGTATTTTATTATTCTTCATTACATTATTTCCCCACCACCACCCCTCAGTGGCAAGAGAATTTATTTACAGAAAAGAATACAGAAAGCACCAAAGCTTCTGGTAGAGGGAGAGATTTCAAGTGGGGAGAGAGATGCTCTCTCCGTTCCTCTCCCGGTCTTTCCCCGTCTCCAAGCATGAGTGTATTTTTAATCACAAACGACTGCTCAGAGCTCCACCTGATGGCAATTATGTTTTTAGCATTGTTGGAATGAGACTATTTACAAAGAGAACTACTCTGTGTTCATTATGCTTAGAAGTCTGTCCATGTACACTTCATGCA
>CAUYRH010134221.1:0-23141 GCA_963574655.1 Perodicticus potto
GTGATACTTCATTTTAATAGCATCAATTAAAATCGATATCAACCATGGAATATTATGCAGCCTTAAAGAAAGATGGAGACTTTACCTCTTTCATGTTTACATGGATGGAGCTGGAACATATTCTTCTTAGCAAAGTATCTCCTGAATGGAAGAAAAAGTATCCAATGTACTCAGCCCTACTATGAAACCAATTTATAGTTTTCACATGAAAGCTATGACCCAATTATAGCACAAGAATATGGGGAAAAGGGAGAGGGAAGGGAGAGTAAGTGGGAGGATGGGTGGAAGGAGGGTAAAAAATATATATAAATAAATAAATAAATAAAAGAGTTGAAGAAGTGCTGTATATATGCCTTCAGAGTGAAAAAGCTCTAAAGGAGTGAATGACAAAAGATCCACCCAAATCCATCTATCCATAACATTTTAGAATCTCCAGGATAAACAGAAAATCCTAAAAGCTAGTATAGTGAAATGAGTTTCATTTTAACATAATGTATCTCATTCAGAAAACTGAATTGAAAACAATGGACAAATGGTTCTTACGGTTGACAGCAAGGAAATTGGGGCCTAAAATTCTCTATGCAGATACATAGTAGATCAGTGAAATTAAATGAAAAATAAAAACATTTCAAATACACAAGAACTCAAATTGTTAACCTTCCACCTCAATTCCCACTTCCAACCTTTCTTAGGAAGTTACTTGAAGCTTTTTTTTTTTTTTTAAAGGAAGAAGTAAACCAGGAAACAGCAAGATATAGATCCAGGAAAGAACATTTCAATCCTAAGGGCAGTGAAGAGAAATTGCTAGATGACGACCAGCAGTCAAGACGAGTTAAGCTGCAATAAACAATCTGGTGCAAATATCTTTGTTGTAAAGTGATTTTTTGGTCTTTTGGATATACACCTAGTAGAGGAATTACAGGATCGAATAGCAGGTCTAGTAGCCTAGTCAAAGAAGAAGCCCAGTGCCCATCGACCCATGAATGGATTAATAAATTGTGGTATATGTACACCATGGAATATTATGCAGCCCTTAAAAAAGATGGAGATTTTACCTCTTTTATGTTTACATGGATGGAGCTGGAACATATCCTACTTAGTAAAGTATCTCAAGAATGGAAGAAAATGTACCAATGTACTCAGTACTATTATGAAGCCAATTTATAATTACATTTTCATATGAAAGATAAATCACAACTATAGCCCACGATAAAGGAGGGAAAAAGAGGGGAATGGGGGAGATTGATGGAGGGAGAGTAAATGGTGGACTACACCTATGGAGCATATTGCAAGGGTACATGTCTAATCTATGAAGTATAGAGTATAAATGTCTTAACACAATAATTAAGTAAATGAGGTGAAGGATATATTAACTAGTTCAATATAAGCATTCCAAATTGCATATAAAATCAGCACATTTTACCCCATAAATGCATTAATGCATACATGAAAAAAAATCAAAAGGGGAAAACACAAAAATTAAGGATGAAAGGGTGTTGGTATATATGCACGAATGAATGCATGAATAAATGCACAAGTGAACTTAAAAAAGAAGGAGAAGAAGAATTGAGCAACCAGGGCAGATGGGAATAAGAGGTTGAAAAATTTTAGAGACACATACACAGGAAAACAAAAGGGAACTCTTTGAAATGGCTAATGTAATTGAAATGAATTGTTATGGCTAGTGTAATTGAAATGATAAAGAACAAGAGACCTCGCGAGGATGATGAAGGCTCACTTTCCTTCCACGGTAACAATGTCCTCAGACTGAGGCCATGAGTCACTTCAGGAAAGAAATGGCCTTGAGTGAACAATCTTTACTTACAGTCTGAACAATGTAATTCCTGTTTGTTGGTTATCAGATTTAAGGTTAAATCTATGGATAAAACCTAATAAATGTGTTTTCTGTTATCTCTTTCCGGATAGCTATTGGTTAGATAAAAAGATCACCTGGATTAGCCACTATGAGATGTGTCCTGCTGCATTTTCCTGCCTCTGTCTCCTTGCTCTGCTCCCTAGAGACTTCCTCCAACCTGATTTTCCAGCCCCTTGACTAAATTGTTTCCATTCAATTATATTTTTTTCAGTCTCTAAAAGAGACAGGTGAGCTCATTGGCAGTGTGAAAGTAAAAGTGCAGCTATCAAGCCAGAAGGTGAGAGTGGGGAGAGGAGGTGGGAGGAGGGGCGGGGCACTCATATTCTCAATGTCTCATCTCCTCCGAGGGATGTGGAGGTGTGGGCTGTACACACTGCTGCAGAAAACACAGGTCTGAGCTAGTGGTTTAAAATTAGAACGTTAACAGTCTGCAGCTTTCACAGTAGATAACCAGAAAATAAATGACGTCCTATGGTTGATTAATCAAGACATGGAGTGACAAGCACACCTGACTCCGTTCTATGGAAGTCACCAACTAAGGTCATTGAAACGAGTTTTAAGAGGTACCTTCTAGGCATAGAACTGTAGGATGGGGATGCAGTTTGGGTGACTGTGTTACACTTCATATAACTTCTACTCCTGTGGACTCAAAAAAATTTTTTTACAATGTACATTATGACTTTGACTTACAAACTGAAAACTTTTCTTTTTTTTTTTTTTTTTTTGAGAGAGAGTCTTGCTCTGTCTCCCAGGCTGGTGTGCTATAGTGTCAGCCAAGCTCACTGCAACCTCCAATTCTGGGACTCAAGGGATACCGGGTAGCTAGAAGTACAGGTATGCACCACTACACTCAGCTAATGTTTCTGTTTTTAGTAGAGATAGGGTCTCATTCATGCCCATGCTGGCCTTGAACTCCTGAGCTCAAGTGATCCTCCTCCTCAGCCTCCCAGAGTTCTGGGATTACAGGTGCAAGCCACCACACCTGGGCAAAAAATGAAAACTTAAAACTCTGCTTCATAGAGGTGTAAAAGTTAAATGAAACTATATGTACACATACAAAGTACTTTTCTAATAATTGTTTAAATAATAAGAGCTACTATATTCTTTCTCTTGAACTCTAAGGAAAGGACAGATGAGCTACCTTAAAAAGAGGGATATATCCACAAATAATTGAAATGTGGCAAGGGTGGAAGCTATAATACAGGGATCGACAACGTATATAGGAAACCCAAAGTTGAGAGAGGACAGGTATGCTTAGAACCAACCAGAAAGATCTCACGGAAGGGATGACATTTCAGTGGAGTTCTCATGAGCCTGGCAGGAGGCAGAAATCCAGGCAGGACATGACAAATGCAAAGTTGAATATAGGAATGTGCAGTCACAAAAGATGGATGAGTAGTTTAGTGATACCTTAATGATAACTTTATACCAGCAAAAAATAGGTCATTTCACATCCACTTCATACTAATGCTGAGCCATCGGATACCAAAGAGTTAACAATGGAGTGCCATTTGCTGTATCAATTTGATCTGAAACACAAGGATAATGTTCCCAGCTGTGGCATCTGGCTCACTGGCAATTTCATCAGACAGAGCCAGACGTTATTGTAGAGTTCTGGGTTTGTCACAAGGATTAAGCTGTTGTGCAGCTGTTTCAGCTACCTCCATGCAATATAGTACAAGTTGCCTTTCAATTTTTCCTCTAAATAATACCTATTTTTCCTCTATTCGTTTTTTTGGTTAAAATACCTAAGGTATTTGTCAATAGAGTCTGCATTCCAAAGCTTGCCTGCAGAGGGAAAAACATGCACCATATTCACATTCAGTGGTATTTCAATATAATTTTCAAATAACTTCCTAGCAAAAAAAGTAAAATGAAAAGTTTCTAGTCCTTTAGTTCTAAGCATTTTTGTTTGTGTGCAAGTATGGCTTTTTAATAATAGTACTCAACCAAAAGTCTACAGTGATTGCATCCCTCTGTTAAGTAATTTTTTTAAATATACAAGTTACTTTAAGTAACTTTTCTAATCTGTTGTTACTGTCAGCACATAAAATAGAAAGTGTTTCTTAATAGAGTATTTTGGTGAATGTTCTCTTATCTTTCTCATGAATTCATTTGCTAACTACAGTTGTTAAATTGCTAACTAACCATCAGTGTCAAAAGGATTGATCTAGTGCGTTCATTTTCAACTTAATTCTAATGTTCTTTAAGCAGCCTCATTCCTTTTAACAGTATGATGGCTCAGAATGAAACATACCATAAAATCATAGATTTTTAAAACTGTGATGGAACTTAGAAATTATTTGGTGCTTCCATTCATTTTACAATGAAACTGAAAGCCAGTGAAGTTAAATAATACACCAGAAGTCACACAAGTGATTTGTGGCAGAACCAAGCCCAAAACTTCATCTTTCTAGGTCCTAGCCTAGTGCACTGTCCATAATCTTACACTGCTTCTCACAAGTCCAAGATTCCCACCTATCTGTCTAAACCACCATTTTACCCGATCCACCCGGACCTTGTCCTGTCTGCTAGGTTCTCAAGACACCTTCCTCGCCTTCCCTTTCTCTCCCCATTCGGTTTCTGCCCTTAGTCTCCAGTTCTCGTAATTGATTCTGAGACAATTCTAGATACCCAGTGCTGTCTTGAACCTTCTTTTAAGAGTACTCTGCAATCATTAAAAATTTGAGATAACAATTAACAGATACCCATCAACTAATGATAAGAAAAAAATCACTTATAGGACTTAGAATATTCAGAAATTATGAAGAAACTCAGTGCTTATGACCCGACGCATCTTGAGATGTAGGCCCTATTAGAACTAAGAAAGGTGCTACCTGGCTCATACCATCTGCATCTCACCCGAGGAATGCTGCGTACAAAGAATTGCTCACAGTGTTCTGCCCTCTATCCTAGCAATTCCTGTCCACCCTTAACTCTGAATGTCAACATGATTCTTTCCTTTGAAGTAGACTATTATTACCCAATCTCTATTCAATGGCGTTGACTATACGTCTCTCACTTTCCTACTCAGGATGTAGCACTTATAATTTCCCTTTCTTCAGCTTTGTTAATTGAAATTTTTGCTTTTGATTTAGAAGGTGATTATTTGCTTCATTAGGTAACTGTTCTCAGGGAATAACACAGAAAAATTTCTCTGCAGGTTAGGTGTTACTGAGGAAATTAGGTCAGAATCCATTAAACAGGAGACGTATACACTGATACATTTGTGATGCCAAGAGACGTGAAAGCGATGGCATCCACCCTCATCAGCTCCCTGGGAACTTAGTGATAAAGTTAGGATTTGTGCACTTCCGCAGGAGAGAAGAACAATGTTTCTTGGGATGCTTGTAAACAAAGCAGTTACTTACCAAAAGACAACCTGAAAGAGACTCCTACTGAAGATAGAGTAGCATCTTTGCTAAAGGAGAAACTATTTGTCTCTGCCAAAGAATGGGAGGGCGGGGCAAAAAGGCAAATACTAATGAAAGTGAAACTCTCCAAACAGCAAGGGCAAAAAATGTTTTCTTATTGACTCCCCTGTAAAGTGTACATTATATAATATAAATTAAGAAAATAAGAAGGAAAATAATACATTTGGGTAAAGATGATGTTAATGGCTAAAAATGGTCAGTACGTATTAAGGTTTAACAATATAGCATTGGATGAAAGTTAATCAAAGTTTCCATTACTCGTACTTGATAAGAGTTTATAACCCAAAACATTAATGCCAAAGGCATAAATGTAAAAGAAGTCAGCCTGATTTATACGAGAAATATTTTTATAATAGTTTTGTTTGTTTTGCTATCCAGGAATATTTCCAAGTCACACTGTAGTGCACTTGAATTCCCTCAGGGAGAGTATGAAGGGAAACAGAAGGCAGTTTAGATCAAGTTATGCATGACAAGGACACAAAAGAAGAAAAGGACAGAAATTCAGTGCATGAGATGGCACCTTTCCTAGAGTTAAGGCCTAACAAAATAAATCAAACACATCCAGTTGTGTAGGTCTCCGGGCCCGGTCAAACCTCTCTTTCTCCTAACTGTAAATCATTACCCTAGAATTTGGGTTAATTTGAGGCCAGTACAGTGTAGCATCCTTGAGTCTCTCAGCAAACACTGGAAGAAGCAGTCCAAGTTAGCACATAGACCATCCCAGTCTCCCAAACATCTTCTAAACACAAGCTCCTTTTGGCCAGATCTGTTGTTTGTAATTTAAACCAGAGTGAGCCTAATTTTCTAGAGGCAGAGGATAGAACCTTACAAGAGGGTTTCTGTATAGGGTAAATTTCTACAAAAGAAGCTGTCCATCCTTCATTAAAATATCAAGAGTTAACAATGAAATTTTGTAGCCTGAATATAAATAAGGATATTGTTCAACTGTCCGTTACTGAATCAAACTTCAATAGTGGTTTTAAAAATTGTGGTGAACATCTCACCCAATCGATGCATTTGGATCTATCAGGCCATGCTGAAGTGCAATGCCCGGACATCAGTGTCCTCTTTTACATGAGAACAAATGAGAAAATGATGTAGAAAGGCTGACCTAGAAACTGTTAGATAAATACAGGAAATATGCCACTGAAACAAACTGAGAAAAAATGAAAAATGCTTCATCTCAAAGAAAAGCCAAGATAAATCATTGTCATATTTTTTCCTCCTGTGTAGTACAAGCGTTAAATAAAATACCATTTTTGATTCGATACTATTGCTGGAGACTAAGTCAAATAAAATACCATTTTGATTTGATACTATTGCTGGAGACTAAGTCAAAAGTACTCTCCTGCAAAATGAACTATTAATACATAAAATGAATGGTTTTGGTCTCAGAGTCAAAGCCACTACACACTGACCTTTTAAAAAAGGTATAATCCAGGATGGGTGCAAATGGCTCACATCTGTTATCCTAGCACTCTGAGAGGCGGAGGTGGGGGGTCCCTTGAGCACAGGATTTTGAGACCAGCCTGAGCAAGAGGGAAACTGTCTCCACCAAAAATAGAAAAATTAGCCAGGCATTGTGGTGGGGGCCTGTAGTCCCAGCTACTTGAGAGGCTGAGGCAGGAAGATGGCTTCAGCCCAGTAGCTGGAGGCTGCAGTGAGCTATGATGACACCACCGCATACTACCTAGGGTGAAAAAATGAGGGAATCTCTCAACAAAAAAAGAGTATACACTACCCTTAGGTGTTGTTTTTGTTTTCTTTCTATCAAATTCAATCCTTCTAATACTAAACCTCTACTCCATTTTATTTCATCTGTTAGGCCTATTCCCTGAATACAAAACACTCTCAGAATATGAAATATACATACAATTTGAGCAGTGGATAGTCTAGACAACAACTGATAATAGAGCCTCTGAGTAACAGAAATACCTGTTAGACCAAAGTAGAAATATGCCATCATTTCTAGTGGGTCTTTGGGAACTACAAACATTTCCTAGTTAGCAGTTTTCACAAGTCATAAGACTACAAAAGTACTCTCCTGCAAAATGAACTATTAATACATAAAATGAATTGTTTTGGTCTAAGAGTCAAAGCCATTTGCTTTGGTTGAGCAAAACTATTACATGTGCCAAGGCTACAGTTTGTCCAACCATTTTCAGAAGCACATTTAAGTGCCCTAATGTCCCTATGGATTTTTTCCCCTCCAGTGAATTAGATCCAAGTTAATGAGAAGCATTAAATCTACTTTAGTTGAGTCTCCTAACTGAGTTTCCTCAAGTTGTTTCTTTCTCAGATGCCTTTTGAGATTTTTTATTTGTTCCATCAGAGTCGCTTTGAATTAAAACCTTTGCTGCTCTGTGAAATTCAGGGTAAAGCAAAAACACCTGACAATATTTAGAGGTTAAGTGGATATGATCTGTAGCTGACCAGGTACAGCATTCTATGAACATGCGGTTTGATGCAATGTCTAAGGGCCTGTGACTTTCAAGTTTTAAGTGATGCTCAAGGAGATGGAAGGATTGGCTCCACATATATCCCAACGTGCACTGGTCTTCTGTCTGTTAACTTGCTAATGAACCATGATTGAGTAAAGTAATGAAGAGTTTACAGAGAGCCCCAGGAAACCAATTTCCAATTTTGCAACCAGCAGGCTTTAACTTCACTGCAGCCTTTGTTAATTTTGTCTGGAAGCAGACTTGGCTACTAAATGCCATCCCTGCCTTTGATTCAGACAGACTTTTCCAATCCCTGTATATTTTGCCCATTAATAAATGTCTCATCATAAGATCCATTTTCTTTCTCTCCTTACTTGTTATAAATAGGCCTAGCAGCTAAAAATTGTTAAAATGGGAAATCAAATGTTAACCACTTTGAAAATTAGAAACGTTGAAAAGCACTCATGTCATGTCTGATGCAAGAAACTAAATGTAAGAGAATAGTCTCAAATTGATTAATGATAAAATTAAGTACAAATGTGTAAAACACATTGTTTCCCATGGTTTAAACGAAGTTTTTTTGTGTTTTCTTTTTGTTTGTTTGTTTGTTCAGACAGGGTCTCACTCTGTCACCTAGGTTGGCATGCGGTGGCACAATCATAGCTGATTGCAGCCTCAAATACCTAAGCTCAAGCAATCCTCTTTCAGCCTCCCGAGTATCTGGGACCACAGGTGCACACCACCTTGTCCACCTAATTTTTGTTGTTTTTTGCAGAGATGGAGGTCTTGCTATGATTGTCCAGGCTCGTCTCAAACTCATGGTCTACTGATCTTCTTGCCTTGACCTCCCAAACTGCTGGGATTATAGGCATGAACCACTGCATCTGTCCTAAAGGAGGTTATTTTTAATGTAATTTAGTATACATAATTCATTCATTATAATTGTTGACTTGTGATAAACTGCAATCTGATATTGTTTAAAAGCCCTTTGTATATTCCATAAAATTTCTTTATATATTCAAAAAAAGTCCAAAAATGAGCATGAAAATTTATACAAATTGGAGTTGCTGACAGGTAAAATGTTGAGCTGATAATACCACTTTCCTGTTACCCAAGAGCCCCGGTCAAAACGTCAGTCAGACACACCAGAATCTACCTGGACCTCACTAGTCAATCATCCAAGAAATATTTGTTTTTTTTATGAATATTGATAAATATGAGCACATTTTCTCTAATTCCAAAGAAATTGTTCTCTTTTTTACTTTTGATTATTACAGAAGCATCAAAGTACAATTTACGTCTATGTAGACTCCTTCAAATTGACTGTGCTCTCCTTTAAAGAAGGGTGGGGGAAAACCCTTTTATATCCGACTTCAATGACTCAAAGCAAAAAGACAAAGAGAAATTCAGACACATTAATGCTGGTGCAGTAAAGACATAAGTCAATACTCATCAATAATCGCCAGGCAGGTGAATGAGGAAAGTTTCTTTCAGAAAAGGCTAAAAATCTTTTAACTGGAACTCATAGTAAGGAATAAAAACGATTTCTCCTTTTCTTTTCACTTCCATTAACTCCCACCTTTGAAAGTATTTGTAAATGATCTCTCATCATCAAGAACCCCTGCTAGCTAATATATCAGAGAAATGGAAATCGGTCAATAGTTCTTCCAGATGTGAGTTGTATCACTCAGTTACAAGAAAAGAAAGGAACAAGGCTCTTTCCTTTTTTTTTTCTTTTCTTTTCACTTAAAAGGTGAAGAAAGTAAAACATGTCGTGCAAATGAAATGAGCTCTAGATCTTCTGGCTGTAACATTGTTATCTCTGAAATCCTTTCCTACTTGTTCCAGCTGAGTGAGACTGCAGGCCTCTTGTGGATAAAAATCTTAATGCTTCCATGGCACTGAGTGACACACGCCCATCAGCATTAGCCAAGCTGGACATTTCTTTTGCATTTTCTTTGTTTGGGTGAGATACCTATTTGAAATTACAAAACACAAGAAGACAAGGTATATAAACTTCAAAGCCTATGTGTTTTAAATCATCTTTCACAAATTTTAAATTCTTCTTAGCTTTGACAGTTCCATGGTTGTCCGGAGTCCAGCCTAATAAATGCTGACACTCGTGTCTCAGTTTAATTAACAATGAGCAAGCGGGTGGAAACACAGTGGGAGTGCTGAGGCAGGGCAATGTAGTGCTCCAAGCATGCCACTGTCAATCAAAGACCTAAGTCCATCCAGAATCCAGCTTTCAAAGGAGCCTGCAGTAAGATATTTTGGCAGTATCTCTGCTGGCATGGCATTTTCATTGAAAGTGCCTTTCATTTGCTCCATACTAATAATTGCCTACACACATTGTAATAATTCTAATATCTCAAATTTGGGAAGCTCCCTAGAATTTGTAAATGCTTTTCCTGCATGATCTCAACAAACCTAACACAAACATGTTTTTCTCTGTTTTTGACATAGAGAATTTTTGAGGCTCAAGAAAGAAAATGCATTTAATCAAAACCATAAAGCTACCAAGAACCAGAACCCAGATTTCAATCCAGTTTTCCAACATCAAGCCTATACCTTTATTCAATTTTACAAAAGCTGCTGAGAGAGTTTAAGCACAGGTGTACGGGATTGTGACCAATATATGAAGGTGGTAAGCCACAGGGCGCACTGTACCTCTGGTAGTTCTGGCCATGGTTTTATCTTTTTGCACAAAACTTAAGCAGCACAAAGAAATGTTATAATAAATGTTTACAGAAATAAAAAACGAGCCACAATATATGAATATAGCAACCTATCTTGATATTACATAATACTCTTGTGATGTAAAATAAGACCCCAAATACATATTAATCAAAGCATTGCTATTCTTAATTATTCTTTAACTTTCTCACCTATAATCAGAGATGCAATATCTACAGCATAGTTTTATTCAAGGGAGGCAAACTGGATGTCAACAATTAATATTACTTACTACAAAACATTATTGGACTCCAAAGAATGAGAGAATGAATTCTAAAGGCAAAGCCACCCCAACAGAACATGCAATAGGATAAAAAGTGAGGTTAATTCAACATTTCCTGATGAGGACAAGCTCGATTGGCAACCAGAATAACACAGTTTTTTCCATCATTTAGCTCCATGAGACTGAATCTCTTGCCCCACAACACATGGATAATAAAAGAAGATATGTTGATCTAGTTAGGTAATACAGATAGCACTGAAATCTGAGGAATTCTGATATTTTTACTAGGAAAAAAACAAGTACACTGGGTGGTTGGGGCTAGTTTAGTTATTTTTTGCATGTAGACAGGTAAACAGTTGAATTTAAAATGTGTGATATTCATAGACATTTAACAAGCATTTCATTAGTACTCCCTATGCGTGACAGGAGGAGAGATGAAGATGTGTACACAGACTATATTCCCGTGAAGACATTCAATCCTACATGATTCCTAAGGCTAAGCAGGGTTGTGTACCTGGCAAGATACGGAGTAAAAGAAATATGTGGTGAATGAAAACATAGATCCCGTCCCTCCTTGTCTCTACTGATTTGTTTAAAGCAGTAGCATCTTGAGTTACAGTAAATCTTCCCACTTCTCCTCAAGTCAACGAAGATACCAAAATACAAGTGCTTCAAAGAGGTTACATGATAATTCAGTCATGGAAACAACTGAATCACTGTACTTTCCTAACTCATAATGAAGGCTTCCTTTAAAATAATTGTGCAAATCCATGGTTATAGAAATCATTCAACTGATGACCTCGGGGATTCATGCCTAAAATATCTTTAACTCATTGGTGAAATGAACAGAAAGCATAATTATTAAAATAAAATGCATCCTGTGGCAAACGACAGGTCAAGGACCTGAAGGAGAGTACACTTCTAAGTAAATTGCAAATATTACCAAAAAATAAAGTTTGTAAAAGCAGAGTGACACAATCCTTTCATCCAACGAAACTGAACAAAGAGACAAAGATACAAATATTTATGATTTGGGGTGTTCATGTTTTTCATTCCAGGGTCTATTTTTTTATGTAATTTTACAAAGAACATGCTTTTCTGCTAATTGAAAATGTATTTTGAAGGAAATGCATCAGTGAAACACTTTATTCATTTCCAGTAACAGATTTGATGACATTTGCAGAAATAGCTCTCCATTATCTACATTGTATTACTTGGCAAATTTAGCAGAAAGAAGGAGATGGAAAAATATGAAAACACGAAATGTGAAAATAATGGAACTTTAATGTAGCACAAAAACTGTGACAGATGTAAAGCCACAAAGAGTCATTAAATTCTTCCCAGTCCATCTCTTTTTATCTCTCTTATCCCTTCGCTATCAATTATTCCTAATGTCGTTCCTTTTTCCTACTAGACGCATGGAAGCTATAATAACTAAACTGATCTCCGTCACTACAAGTATAACCCCCAAATCATCTGGTATGGAATTTCTGTAAGTGAAGAAAATTACAGTAATTCTATAAGAGATGTTTTTAGTCATCCTAGTAGCTATGGTTTTTATACTGACATTCACCCAGAAAAGGGAGTTAGTATTTTATTTTGCTGGGTAGCTCAGGTAACTGATTCATCATAAATTTGTCCATTGTTTCTGATATTCACAACATATTGCAATAAGAAATATTGTGCTTATCTGTCATTGTCAACTATAGACGGATACCTAAATACACTTAAAAAATTGTATTGGGGGGCTGCACCTGTGGCTTAAAAGAGTAGGGTGCTGACCTCATATGCCGGAGGTGGCAGGTTCAAACCCAGTCCCAGCCAAAAACCACAAAAAAGAAAAAAATTATATCAGAATCTCCTGATGCCATTAGCTTTGTTTAAAGTAATAAGAGCTATTAGGTCCTTAGGGTTCAATTTTAACTTGTGATAGCTAACAAATGTGATCATTTACCTACAATAATACTTAAGGCCATTATCATGTACAGTCTAAAAATAAGCAAACACCTTATGCCCACCAATCCAAGAATGGATCAACAAGTTGTGGTATACGTATACCATGGAATACTATTTAGCCACTAAAAATAATGGAGACTTTACATCTTTTATATTAAGGTGGATGGAGTTGAAACACATTCTTCTTAGTAAAGTATCAGAAGAATGGAGAAGCAAGAATCCAATGTACTGGCTTGGCGCCCATAACTCAGTGGTAAGGGCACCAGCCACATGCTCTGGGGCAGGTGGGTTCAAACCCCCAGCCCAGGCCTGCTAAACATTTTTAAAAAAAAAAAAAAGAGCCAGGCATTAAGGTGGGCATCTGCAGTCCCAGCTACTAGGGAGGCTGAGGTAAGAGAATCACTTGAGCCCAAGAGTTTGAGATTGCTGTGAGCTGTGACGCCATGGAACTCTACCAAGGGCAACATAGTGAGACTCTGTCTCAAAAAAAAAAAAAAAAAAGAATCCAATGTGTACTCAATTCTGATATGAGGACAATTGATGACCTAGAACATGGTAGTGGGTGAGGGAATGGGGTAGCAAAGAGAAGGAAATAGGGAGGGGCATGTGGGGGGTCACGGTGTGTGACACTGTGTGACACACCTCTTGCGGGTGGGACACAATTATAAAAGGGACTTTGCCTAACAAATGCAATCAGTGTAATCAGTGTAACCTGGTTCTCTGTACCCTAAGTGAATACCCAACAAAATAAAAACAATAAAAAAAAAGAAAAGAAGCAAATACCTCATACCACACGCCACTTTGGAAGAGTCTTAGTGTCAACACCCTGATTTCTCATGTCTCAAAGAGGACTTATAAGTCCTATAGAACCACAAGAAAAATAGAAGGGGCAGTAAAGATGGGTGATTGGCAGCTACAAGCTACTAAATAATGCTAATCCCCAAGTTCTTTTACTCTCTAATGGGCCTAGACCTGAGAAGGGCAGAGGTGGATGGGTAGAGGGTGAATACCTAGAAGGCATGAGGAACACCACAAGCTACCTTTATTAGTATCCTTCCTTTATATATATCACTAATTGAAAAATGTACTTCCTGGGGGAATTAATCCTGGCAACACTCCAAGTTTTAGGCTCACTTAAGAAGGCAGAATAGAAAAACAGTTGAGAAACTGTGTCTTGGAAATGATCTCCATGCTGGCTTAAATCTGCTGTGACTTCAGGGAAATGACTAAAATTCAGAGACTACGTACGGTGAACTCACACTTTACATGAAGGGGTTAGATAGATTCTAAAATCAGAGGCAAAAATCTCTAGTTGTAAAAATCACCCTTAAAAATCCCTGTGTAATTTCCACTTCAATACTTCACAAATTATTTCTTTACGTTCTTCCTCGTAGGTGTTGACAAAGCTATCCTGGCCTATGAAATAATACTTTACTTTTATTCAATGGTCAGTAATTCTGAAAATTCCTCACATTCTTAATGCCATTCACCAAAATGCACTGTTTCTAATGTTATATGGGGTATTAATAAATTCCAACTTGCACAATCTTATAGGGAAAAATTCTACCACCATCTCTATTATTTTCTCAAATATAAAGCCATAGACTTGAATTTCCTCCTTTGGAGAGGTGCTTTAAACAGAAACTCTCACAAGCTAGCTAAACAACAAAGGAAAATTTGTTCTGCAGACACAAGAATAGCTCATGGAACTCAGGAGAGTTGGTTCTCCTGAGAATATGGAATCAGCAACTGTAGTGTCAGAAAACAAAATTACTCTCTAACTTTTGGGGACTCTGTAGATTTATATTTGCTTCCCTCTGTATAATCCTTCTAGTCTTTCTCTCTCTAAAAACTAGGTTTCCTCCTTTCTAAGAACATCTTGGAAGAGGGCTCCCCCTAAATAAAAAATTCAGTCATTTAAACTGAACTGACCACTGGCTCAGAAATTCAATCTCTAACAATCAGAATGAGATTTAGTCTAACACTGGTCCAAGCAACTAGGGTCAGGAGTCAGAGGGTGGAGATCATGTCATATAAAAAAAATAGCTGAAAGAGTTCAGTAACATAGAAGGGAAAGGTTTTACCAAGAAAAGAACGGTAGATGAGACACATACTCCCAAATGTTTTTAATAATGTTCTGTCAAAATACAATCAGATTCAGCAGGTACTTGCATATGGAATAGATACGAATATTCAGAACAATTTCTTTAGGATAAATTAGCTAAAAAGAGATGAATCAGATGATCACAAAGGAAGCTTTGTAAGGCGCTTAGAAATGAAGGGATTAAGATAGTTTTCTTATTCCTTGAAGAAATGATCACCCAAGGTGCTATGATCTGAACGACTGTGTTCCTCCCAAAGTTCTTATGTTAGAACCTAATCCCCAATGTCATAGTACTAGGAGATGGGGCGTTTGGCAAGCGGTTAGGTTCAAAAGATGGAACCCTCATGAATGGGCTTAGTACCTTCATAGAAGGCCCCAGAGAGCCCCTTTGCCTCTCCATCACGTGATGACACAGCGAGAAGATATCACCTACGAACGAGAAAGTGGGCCCTTACGAGATCCCGAAACTGCACCTTCATCGTGCCCTTCTCAGCCTCCAGAACTGTGAAAAATAAATTTCTGTTGTTTAAAAGCCACTTGGTTTATGGTATTTTGTTGCAGCAGCTTAAAAAACTAAAATAAGACACAAAGCAATTACATTCATATATTCCTAAGTGTGTGTGTATGTATATATATGTGTGTGTGTGTGTGTGTAATATCAAATTATCAAAGAAAAAACCTTTCTAAATTACCTAAGTGACTCCTTCAGAAACTTCCTCTGAGGTGCTATTTAAATATAGCCTGGTTTTGTTTATGCTTACATAACTTGGTGTACTTCTTTGCTAATGACAATATTGGATTAAAAACCCAAAGCAGTCAATCAGAAATAATAGCCTGTTTCTGAAACAAAATATGAATCTTCAAAAACCCCAAATGGATAATAATAAGTTGTCTATCATGCCTGCAGAAAAATATTTCTTTTTTTGATAAACAATCATGAGAATGTAAGATTGCATTTTTTTATTTGTGACGAGTTTTTTACCATGTGAATGGGCTGCTGAATGTCTAGAAATTACATTTTCATATAAATTGCATTTTTCAAAAAATCACATGATTTATCCCATTTAAACAAATTGGAAAACACTAGGATATTCCACATATGCATTAGGTTATTCCCTCCAGTCACTAACTGCAGAATTTGCTTAAACAGTTAATATTTTCCCAAGGATAAACTTTCTAAATATAAAAACACACACAATATGCCATTACCATTTCTCCATCCACAACTTTAAAAAGAGGGGAGAAAGCTGTAAATGTTTTAGTAAGTCAGGCAATTATTTTATTGATCTTTAAAACAATGCTTTAATGGTAAATTTTATTTTATTTTTTATTTATTTATTTATTTTGAGACAGACCCTCAAGCTATTGCCCTGGGTAGAATGCCTTGGCGTCACAGCTCACAGTAACCTCAAACTCCTGGGCTTAAGCAATTCTCTTGCCTCAGCCTCCCAAGTAGCTGGGACTATAGGCGCCCACAATGCCCAGCTAGTTTTTGGTTATAGTTGTCATTGTTGTTTGGCAGGCCCAGCATGGATTCGAACCTGCCAGCTCTGGTGTATGTGGCTGGTGCCTTAGCCACTTGAGCTACAGGCGCCACCTAATGGTAAATTTTTAAATGTGTTTTCTTCTAAAATTATACAACTACTTCTGAGAATCTACTTTTGTTTCACAGAATATTTATTAAGTTTATCTCATTGGCATAATAATCTATTGAGGAGATTTTTCTTTCATTTTTTCATTTCTGTCTGTAATGAGAACTGGACAAAGATCGTGAAATATCGGAAAGACTTCTTAATAAAAGCAGTTGCTGTAATAAGTTAGAGTTTCTTATATGCCATTCACTGCACTAAGTTCTTTCTATTTATGAAGTCATGTCATTTTTTCAATAATTATATAAAATAAATAGCATTACTATTCCCATTTTAGAGATAAGAAACTGAAGAAGAACTTCAGCAATGGCTCATGGCTAACAACCAGCAGAGCCAGGATTTCCTCTAAGCACATAGGACTAAAGTCTTTGTATTTACCTGTCACACTACAAGGTTGTGGACCCTAGACATGGGTTTTAGTAAGATGAAGAATTGTCTTTGTATTAATTGAACTCCAGAAACAATACCCATGGTGTTAGGATTTTCTAGGCTGCCTCCTTTTTCAATAGGGTTAGAAGGATTCTGCTGTGAAACATAGGGTTTGCACTGGGTCAAAGGTACAATAGCTTTTTGATCAATGAGAATCCAAGTTCAATCAGAATACCCCTTCCCTTAACTACAGTTGTGTTTTCAATCTTTTCTTCTACAAATTAGATTCTATTTCTATTTCTCCAGGTACTCTTGTCAGTTGCTGAATCTGAGCTCTGAAAATCCAAAAAAAAATAAGAAATAAAGAAAAAGAAAAAAGGTAAAAGCCAATCAAGGCAGAATCTTGCTGCCTTGATTCCACCTTTCATTTAGCAGGTCATACTTACAGGCCTTTTGACTGAAGAACCCAAACCACACTCAGTCCAATTCACAAAGCCAACAGAGAACACTTTGAACATTTTCAAGGCTTAAAGTCCCAACTGTATTTTAATTTGGGATATTTTTATAAAAGAGAATTTTCAGAAAAAATATTAATTCCATATTTCTGTGGCTATGAATTCAATTCCTGATGGGTATCAAGCATCTGTAATTTAAAATATCTTTTTGTAATTCCTGGACTTTTTTCCTAAATCCTAACATACTTAGAATATCTTCATTTTAATAGAATATTTTGAGTCTTAATGAAGCAGTTAGAATGACCTCTTCTTAAGCTTAGACAAAATATTCATACCATATTGTCAACTGACCTAGTTATCATCTTCTTATCCTTCAAAGACTAATTTCCTGCCAATTTGGATTAAATTTCTATTGCATAATTACCAAGAACCTCAGGAATCTTTATACCCTGTGCAGTCTTAATCAGACCTTTAATTTTGCTTAATCACTTACTGGTCCACAAGGATTGAGATATGGATTGTCTGCCCTACATCCCTATAACTTCTGTAACTTCTTTCCTTAATGCACCAATCAGTGATTTGTTATACTTAAAACATTTTTTCTATATTTTCTAAAACATCTCTATATTTCAATGATGCTATAGAACTATTGAGTCATCCAAATTGAATATGAACATCAGGGACAAACCACACAAACCTGAAGACACATAGGACAGCAGGTTCAAGTCTTTCTCCTGCACCAAACCATAACTAGACATATTCCTTCATGAATCTTTTATTATTCTTTAAACAAATACATATTGATCGGGGCACAATGCTAAAAACAAAAAAAGGATAAAATCAAAGAATAAGGGAAAATAGAGTAAGTCAATATTATCTTTATTTTTAGCAGTCCCCTAATTAATTTCCCACATCCTTTCTTGTTTTCCTACAAGCTGCCGACTACACAGTAGTATGTCTCCTTCAAAATACAAATCTGATCATGGTGTCTCTCTTGCCAAGTAAATGGGGGACTCCCATTTACTAATCAACTGGCAAAACATTTTTGTTAAGCAAGATGAACAAGCTCGGGAGATTTCTGTTATGGAAAATCATATCCATACCCAACAATAATGTATTATACACTTAAAAATTCATTAAGAGGGCAGATCTCATGTTAAGTGCTACTACCGCAATTAAATATAATTTTTTTAAATATATAATAGGAATTCTGGGAAGATGGCCAATGGGTAGGAACCCTCGTCAGAGGTTCTTGAGCAAAGGAAGAAAAACTGGATGGAATCAGACTCTATGACATCAAAGATGGAGAGCTGAACCAATAAACAAGTTCAGCAAGCTGTAACTCCAAGGAAGAGCATTCAAGAAAACAAATTACAGGTACAAAGCCTATTGACTGGAGGACAGGAGTCCTCTCCCCCAAGCAGGAGGCCTGCCACAGGCTATCTGTGAACAAGCAGGGAATAAAAGACCTCTCATTTTACCTCACTGGAGAGAGCTGCTAAATTCCAGGTCTCTTTCTCTAGGGAGGTCCCACTTATGAACCTAGACACCACTCTACCAGGCATGAAATTGAACAGATATTTTTCCCAACAGTCCAAACTCCCAGTCCACCCTTTCCCCCCTCACATGGTGGTCTGATGTTCTGCCCCGTCCAGAGCATAGAGTGTTTGGTCTTGTCCTGGGAGACCTGGGCATAGTGTGGACCGCCAACCATCAGGACTGAATCTGTGACTAACAGGGGAAAAAAAGGGTGTGGGAAGAAAGAGACACTTGGCAGGAGAAGGAGAAGTCCCCTGGAGTCATGGTAGTGTTGCTCCTTGGTTCAGGCTGTGTCTGGTGAAACAGGATGCAGAGTCCCCAGATCTGATGGCACCCACAGCAGGAGAGTGGTTGTCCCATGTGGACTGAGTTTGGCAGACAGGGCTCAGCCCTGCTGGGCCTGCCAAGCAGAGGCTTGATAGGCATGGACTGTAACCTAAAAGCAAGGGCATGCTCTCCTGATTCCAAAGAACTCTGGAGCAGTGGATTACTGGGTGTGAACCAAGACCTGAGGGCTAGGGCATGCTCCACTGCCTCCAGAGGGGCTGGTGAGAAAAGGCTTACCAGGTGAGGACTGAGACCTGCAGATGGAGTGTGGTGCCCTGACTCTAACAGAACCTGTGAACAGAGGCTTGCCAGGCAGTGGACTGAGACTGGCAGGCAGGATGTGGGCCCCTGACTCCAACTGGTCTGGCAAACAGAGGCTAGTTGTATGTGGACTGAGACCAGAGGACAGGCCCAGTGCCCTGACTCCAACAAAGCCTGCAAACAGAGGCTTGCCAGGCAGTGGACTGAGACTGACAAGGGGGGGCGTGGTCCCCTGATTCCAACTGCTCTGGCAAGCAGAGGCTGGCTGTGTGTGGACTGAGCCAGTGGGCAGGGGTGCTGCCCCTGGCTTCAGCTGGGCCTGTGAGCAGAGAAGCAAACAATAGTGTAGACTGAGTCTGGCAGGTGGGAGGGTGGGTCCCTGGCTCCAATTGTGCTTTGAATCTCTTTGCTTTGAATTGTACTTGAATCCCTCTCTGTTGGGCAGGGTTTGAACTGCCAGAGATGATTTGGTTGGAACCTGTGTCTGGGGCTATCCACTCAGGGACATTCTGAGGTTAACCTTCAAAGTTCTGTAGTGGAAAAGAAATGAAGGGTGGGGGCTCGGAGCCACAGCTGTTTGTATCTCTTCACAGTCAAGATTTAAATCTAATAGTGTGGTTTCTTAGGATAGGGTAGAGTTTGGCTGATATCAAAACAGAGCTAGCCTGCACTATTTTACCAAGTAGATCCTCAGAGTCTCTGCCTAAAATTCTGAAAGGGGCCTTTGTAAGGTTGTAGGAGATAAGCCACAATTATGAAGCCTAGCGCTTTGGTAAGGGACTATCTCTACTACCTGGGAACCCCAATTCAGTCTCACCCTAGCAGTCCTAATAACCAAACAGTGGAAAATAAACATGGTACAGACCCAACAGAAGAACTCTGGCAACATGAATAACCAGAGTAGATCAAACCTCCCAAGAAATGACAAAGGAGATACAACTGAGGATGCCATGCATAGACAAATGGCAGCAATGTCAGAAACTGAATTCAGAATATGGATTGCAAACAAGATAAATAGAATGGAAGAAAAGATCGAAAGTGAATTCCAAAGAGTAGTTCTAAAGTTGTCTCAAGAAACTAATAAATTCAAAGTCCAACTCACCAAAGATATGGACATAATGAGAAAAGAGATAGCAGAGCTCAAGGAAATTAAAAAGTTAGTTGAGGAACTCCAAAATACAGTAGAATCCCTCAGTAATAGAGTTGACTGGGCAAAGAAAGGATCTCTGAAACTGAAGGCAAAGCTTTTGAACATTCCTAAACACTCAAAGACGCAGACAAATGGAGAGCAAAAACCAATCATTTCCTGAGAGAGTTGTAGGATCACTCCAAAAGATTAAACATTCATCTTATAGGAATTCCCAAAGAAGAAGAGGATGGCCCTAAAGGTACAGATGCTCTACTCCAACAGATTTTGGAGGAGAATTTACCAAGCATTGCAAGAGATACAGAACTTCAGATAGCAAACAGTTTCAGAACCCCAGCAAGACTCAATCCAAATAAAGTGTCTCCTAGACACATTGTGATTAACTTTGCCAAAGTTAAGACAAAGGAGAAAATTCTGCAACCAGCCAGCCATAAGAAAAGGACATTGACATAAGATTGGACATTATAGACCAATCTCATTAATGAATATTGATGCATAAATATTCAATAAGATCTTAGCAAACAGAATTCAACAACACTTCAAAAAAATTATAAACCATGATCAAGTTGGTTTTATTTCAGGGTTACAGGATTGGTTCAACATATGCAAATCTATAAATATAATACATCACATAAAATAAAAAACAAAGACCATATGATTCTCTTAATTGATGCAGAAAAAGCCTTTGATAATATCCAGCATCTTTTCATGATCAGAACACTTAAGAAAATAGGCATAGAAGGTAGAAGGGCCATTTCTTAAAGTGATAGAGGCCATCTACAGCAAACCCACAGCCAATGTCATATTGAATAGTGTAAAATTGAAAACATTCCACTGAGATCAGGGATGAGGCAAGGATGCCCACTGTCTCCACTACTATTCAACATAGTAATGTAAGTCTTAGCCATTGCAATCGGGCAAGAGAAGGCAATCAAGGGTATCCAAATAGGGTCAGGGGAGATCAAACTCTCACTCTTCACTGATGATATGATCCTATACCTGGAAAATCCCAGGGACTCAACTTCAAAACTCTTAGAAGTGATCAAGGAATACAGCAGCATCTCAGGATACAAAATCAATATTTACAAGTCAGTATCTTTTATATATGCCAGCAATAGTCAAGCTGAAAAAACTGTCAAGGACTCTACTCCTTTTACATAGTGCCAAAGAAGATGAAATATCTGGGAATTTACCTAACAAAGGACATGAAAGATCTCTATAAAGAGAACTATAAAACTCTAAGAAAACAAATAGTTGAAGATATTAACAAATGGAAAAACACACCAGGCTCACAGCTGGGAAGAAGCAACATTGTTAAAATGTCCATACTTCTCAAAGCAATCTACAGATTTTATGCGATCCCTATTAAAGCACCATTGTCATACTTTAAAGAACTTAAAAAAATTGTACTTAGTTTTATGTGGAATCAGAAAAAACCTTGAATAGCAATATATGACTCAGAAATAAAAACAAATCAGGAGGTATCACATTACCAGACTTCAGGCCATACTATAAATCGATAGCGATCAAAGAAGCATGGTACTGGCACAAAAACAGCAGTAGATTTATGGAACAGAATAGAAAACCAAGAGATGAACCCAGCTGCTTATTGTCATTTGATCTTCAACAAGCCTATCAAAAATATTCAGTGGGAGAAAGACTCCCTACTTAACAAATGGTGCTGGGTGATCTGGCTGGTGACCTCTAGAAGACTGAAACTGGACCCACACCTTTCACCATTAACTAAGATAGACTCTCACTGGATTAAAGATTTAAACTTAAGACATGAAACTATAAAAATACTAGAAGAGATGCAGGGAAAACACTTGAAGAAATTGGCCTGGGTGAATATTATATGAGGAGGACCCCCCGGGCAATCGAAGCAACACCAAAAATCCATTACTGGGATCTGATTGAATTAAAAAGCTTTTGCACAGCCAAGAGCACAGTAAGCAAAGCAAGCAGACAACCTTCAGAATGGGAGAAGATTTTTGGAGTTTATGCTTGTGACAAAGGTCTGATAACAAGAATCTATAGAGAACTCAAACTAATCAATAAGGAAACAATAAATAACTCCATTTCTATGTGGGCAAGAGACTTGAACAGAAACTTCTCTGATGAAGACAGGTGCATGGCCTACAAACACATGAAAAAATGCTCATCATCCTTAATCATCAGAGAAATGCAAATTAAAACCACTTTGAGATATCATCTAACTTCAGTAAGATTAGCTATATCATCTAACTCCCAAAACTATAGATGTTGGTGTGGATGCAGAGAGAAAGGAATGCTTCTACACTGCTGGTGGGACTACAAGCTAATATGATCTTTTTGGAAAGAAGTTTGGAGAACACTCTAGGAACTAAAAGTACCTTTCGATCCTGCAATTCCTCTACTACATACCCGGAAGATTAAAAATTATTTTACAACAAAGACATTTGCACCAGAAAGTTTATTGCAGCCCAATTCATAATAGCCAAGACATGGAAATAGCCCAAGTGCCCATCGACCCATGAATGGATTAAGAAATTGTAGAATATGTCCACCATGGAATACTATGCAGCCATAAAAAAGATGGAGACTTCACATCTTTTATGTTTACCTGGATGGAGCTGGAACATATT